>RCUC01124877.1:0-44814 GCA_003697995.1 Taxidea taxus jeffersonii | reverse complement strand
TTTTGAGGCTTGATGTTTAATAAGTGGAAAAAGTTACGATGGCAAGAGATTTCAAGTCCACCCATCCCCCAGGGAGGGCCAGGACTGGGTCCGAGCAGGCATTTGGGTGAGAGTCTTTTTTTTTTTTTTAAAGATTTTATTTATTTATTTGACAGACAGAGATCACAAGTAGGCAGAGAGGCAGTCAGAGAGAGAGGAGGAAGCAGGCCCCATGCAGGGCAAAGAGCCCGACACGGGGCTCGATCCCATGACCCTGGGATCATGACCTGAGCCAAAGGCAGAGGCTTTAACCCACTGAGCCACCCAGGCGTCCCTGTGTGAGAGAGTCTTAAGAGAGGTGATCATAGGGACGCCTGGGTGGCTCAGTTGGTTGAACGGTGGCCTTCGGCTCAGGTCATGATCCCGGTGTCCTGGGATCGAGTCCCACATCGGGCTCCTTGCTTGGCGGGGAGCCTGCTTCTCCCTCTGCCTCTGCATGCCACTCTGCCTGTGCTCACACTCTCTCTCACAAATAAATAAATAAATAAATAAATAAATAAAATCTTTTAAAAAAAAAAGAGAGAGGTGATCATAGCATCAAGGACAAAGCAGAATACTGACAATGTTACAAAGACATATTCATCACAGAGCCATTTCTGGAGGTGAGTCTTGAAGAAATGTGAGATAAAAATCAATAAAACCTCACTCAAAAGGCCTTTCCGGTGGGAACGAAGTTAACAAGGTCTGGATGTGAAGATATCCAAGATGAGACTTAGAATTCCCCAAGAACAAGCGTGTTCAACTTGGTGGTACCTGGAGGACTTCCAGGGGGAGGCATCCACGAGGCAGGTGCCAATCCGCCGCCAAGCTCAGTGGAGAGGTCTGCTCAGTGGAAGTGGGGGTCTGAACATCAGCAGCACAGAGCTGCTGTCTAAAGCCAAGGGCGAGAGCGTGATGGCCGGGGGGACATGAGAGTCCCAGGAAATGCTGTCCCATGATCACCCCCACTTCCCCAGGGCACACCCAGGTATGGAGCAGCAGGCGGCAGCTGGCATGCTCATGCCATGGCATGAGCTCATGTCCTCTGACTTACTATCAGCATACGCCATTGTCCTGGGGCCTTTCTCTGCACCGGAGAAGGAATACAGTGCTGGACGTCAGAAGCCCATCAGAAGCCCTGGGTCAGAATCTCACATCAGCACCTCTGTTGTTGTGCCCTTGGATGACTTACACACGCTCTCGCAACCTCAGGATCTCCATCTGTAAGTGGTGACAATAATTTCGCAATCCCTGTCTTCCCTGCAAGGTTATTGGAAGGAAGAGGGTGACTGAAGAGGGCTTTGGCCTGTGCCTATCCCATCTTCTCTCTCCCTTCACCATCTCAAATAGATAGAACAAAGAAATAGTGCCCCACCCCCATGCAAAGGCTGCTAGTCAGGATCTGCCCCTAATGGGGCTATCAGCTGGGATGAGCCACAGGACAGCAGAATGCCGCCTATAAACCACTGATACGAGTGAGTGCCCGTGTGTCCATGCCCCAGAGCCAATCCCACCTATCAAGGCAACAGGATGCCCTTTTGCCAAGCAGGGGAGGCCAGGAGGCTGGCCAGGGGCATGGGAAGATGGTGCATAGTGCATGGGTGCAGCCTGTGGCCGTTCCACCCAAAGAAACCCAGAAGCCATGGGATGGTCATCAGCAGGTAGGGTGAACATGGTGGACACGTTCAAAGGGAACCTTTCAAAGGGAATTCTGAAACTAAAACTAGGGAAATCTTTAACAGTGAGATGACTACTGGGCATTAAGAAGGGACTGGGGAAGATCGGGGGCTCCAAAGCATGCCCAAATTCGCATGGCACCCAGTGGCCCCAGCCAGACCTGGGTAGGACCCTCCCCGTGTGCAGCCCAGGGTGTTTGACACAAGACAGTCTAGAGAGCTCAGCCTTGCATGACACTGCAGGGACATACTGGCAGGACCCCATCAGACACATCAGCTCTTAAAACCACAGCCTGGATGGCTGTGCTCAGCAATCATGTGTTTAAAAAGCAATAAGACTAAATGCTTTTCCGTTTCCCCTTTGAGAGACCATGTATGATAAATGATAGGCAATTTCATGGTTGGAGTTTCAATTTCCGAAAATATTAGTGCTATTCCCCAAGCTCCACTTCCAGGATAAATTCTTTTTGGCAGCCTCCTCTGTTGTCTCCTAATTCCCTGATTCTGAATATGTTTGGAAGTCTGGTGTAAATTTCATGGGCTCAGCCCCAGCATCCCCCAACCTGGTGTGCACTGGAAAGGGGTAATCCACCTGCCCCTTTAGCAGGTTCTTTCACATTTGCTTCAAGTCCCTGGGTATTTACGAAGCACCTCCGCATTCCCGGCCCTGTGCTAAGTGTTATTATGGTGGTTGTAAGGAAGCTACAATCAAGCATTCAACCAACAAACACTGATGGTGCATCTGGTCTCTCCAAGCTCGAAGCAAGAACATTAACTCAGACACAGAGCCCTTCTAACACCTTGTGCTGGTTCCACTGTCTCCATCTCATTGCTGGGAAAACTGAGGCTCAGGGCTAACCTTGTAACATAAATGTGGACTACTCAGTAGACAGTGTGAGATGAGAGACAATGAACATTTACAGAGATCCTACGACAGTTCAGGCTCTGGGCTGAATGCTTATCCAACCCTCAGCACAGGAGGCTAAGCTGTTTCTCCTCCTAAAACTCAAAGTAGGTGTTATTATTCCCATTTTATAGATGTGGAAACTGAGGCCCAGAGGGGCCAAACAACTTACCCAGGGATTCTCATTCTACCGGACCACACTGCCTCTCCTGATGTCACGAGGCCAGATGGTGTCCCAACAGCCATCTTCAAACCATGGGAGGACCCTTGTTTAAAAACATCAAAACAACAAGCCAGTCAGTAGGAGACCAATTTTCCGTTGCCCCTTTACCTCTCATTCCTCACTACCCTCTGCTTGTGCTAACCCTAGTTTCCCTCCTAAATTTCTCAGGCTGGTGTCTTCAGTGTGTCACCAACACCTAGGCCTATCACCTGCTTTCTCTCGTGTCGTCATCCTCTCTTCTCCACCAAATCCTCTCCATCATGGCTCAGCTTGGATCCACATAACCACCTCCTTTCTTTCTACCATTTACTCACCCTTTAGAGGGCCTCTCTTATGCCCAGGATGGCATCTCCTTCTCCCACAATCTCACAGATTCTTATCAAAAGACTAAGCACAAAGCAGGTATTCCAAAACCTTAAGGAAAACATTGAGGCAAGATGAAATGAAATGGGGCAAAATGAGACTAGATCTCTCAGAACAGAGCAAGGGGAAGGAACTGCAACAGAACACGATAGAATAAGAACCAAGAAGAAGAGTGCGGTTCAGATGGAAAGAAAGGGGGGAAAAACAGAATAGACTGGAACAGCATGGAACAGAATAAGAGAGGATGGAGACAAAACAGAACTAGACCAGGACAGGCTGGAACAGAATCAACCAGGATGGAACAGGTGGAACAGATGAGGTCAGAACAGACTGGAACAAGGTAGAACAGACTAGAATGGGGTAGAATAGGGTTCACCAGATGAAAACGGAGTAGGAAAGACTCAAACAGGTCTGAACAGAAGACAGTGCAATAGGATAACGGCTACAGCTCACTGTTATACAACTAGCTGAAATAAAATTCATTCCATCCATTCAACACATATTTTTCAAGTGCTAATCTAGGCTAGGCAATAAAAAAAAAAAAACCCAGATATGGTCCCTTCTCTCCCAGAACATACTGTCTAGTGAAAAGGGGGGGAAAAAAAAAAGACATACAGAAACATGAATAAATACATAATCACAAATTATGAATTTCCATGAAATACCAAGAAAGAATGGGCAGGAGGCCATAATGAAGAATAACAGGATGAAAGTAATAATATTAATAATAAGGAGGTCAGGAAAACTGAAACCTAAAAATGAGGAGGTACCCGAGACACTTGGAGAACCAGGGAAAAGCATTCTAGGCAGAGGGAACAGTAAGTACAGAAGCCCAGAGGCAGGAAGGCGTTTGGCCTGTTCTGGGAGCTGAACTGCTGTGTGAACAGAGTTCAGGGTGCAAAGTCCAGGGTGACAGGACAGCTGAGGAAGAGACAGGCATAGGCCGATGTCATGGTGCGGGAAGGGGTTGGATTTCATCCTAAGTACAATAAGAAGCCTCTGAAAGGAGTTTCATACCTCCTCCTTGGGTGGTGTCAAGGAATGACTTAAGGCAGGGGGACCAGCAGGCATCTTCTGAAGTTATCCGGGTCATGAGGCTCGCGGCTTGGCACAGTGGGACAGTGGCACCAGAGTGGGAAGAGATGCAGCTGACTGGAGTAACATTCTGAAGGTAAGCCCATAGGCCGGACTTGCGGAGGTTTTGGACGTGGGGTGGGCAGAAAGGGGATCTAAAGAAGCCACTGGGGTTTGGCTTCTCTTTCCCGAAGTGAAGCTGAGAAGAGATGTTCTGGGAAGGAAAAATCAAGTTTCCCTTCAGGAATCCTGAGGTTCAGATGCCTGGGTCATGTCCAAATAGAGATATCAAGTAGATCTGGACATACAGGCCTGGAGATCTGAGGAGAGACTGAGCTGGAAATATCAACTGAGGAGTTGTCAGCATATAAATACTGTGAAAATCATACATGCAGGGGTGCAATGCAGAACTCCAGCAAAGCACGTTCCGTGGGCTACTGGCCCTGGAATCCCTCCAGGTGCTTGTTGAACATACAAGTTGCTGGGCCCCCCGGGGCCACCAAGACAGATCCCTGGGGTGGGGCTCAGGAGCCCACATGTGTAGCAGCCACCCCGGAGTGTTTGCATGCTAACACGTGCGAAATCCCGGTCTACAGACAGAACAGAGAGCACTACCTCTCTCACTGAGAAACATGGTCATTTGCCCCCGAAGAGGGAAAAGCCAGCAAAGGTGAAAGAGAAGTAGCCAGAGAAACAGGAAGAATCGGGGGAGGCTGGCGTCTCACCTAGATGAAACTAGATAAACTAGTTTCGGGGAGAGATGAGGGGATATCAGGACCATGTGGTCAAGTGGGCCCCACTCTGCTGTGCAGGGTGAGCACGGGACAGCCACCCAACCCCATGTGGCGGGGCTCACGCCTCCGGGCAATGCTGGGCCCCAGTGGGGTAGGGCGAGAACTGAGCGGGCCAGAGGAGAACACTTAGATGACAAAGTGGGAGAGTGGAATGGGCCACAGCAGGATCTGTTAGCCAAATCAATGAACGTTTGGGGACAGATCAAATTTCACACGTGATTTTTATCCTCTCTGGTAGCCATTCCAGAAGGCCTCTGGCTGAGGGAAGCAGACAGGAACATGCTGGTGGTCAGGTGGTACTCTCCCGGTCCCAAGATGGCTTCCTTTTCCCACCTTCCTCTCACAGGAGTCAGTATCCCTCTCCCACCCCTGAGAAATCACCCTGATGCCCCAACTCCTTACCCCAGGCTTGTCCCAGCTGCTGTCTCTCCCCTCTCCAACCAACCCTTAACAGGCTGCAACCAACTGGTGTAGGAGCTGGAGGCACCCTCCCCGCTGCGCCCCCTGGAGCCTCACCTCCAGGAGTGAGTTGCTGAGGCAGCCATTTCTTACACATGCCAAAGAGGGTGACAAGATGTCACTTCCTGGCATCCCAGGGGTCATCCTGACCACTGGCCAAGCTGCTGCCTGGTAGAGTCAGAGCCCTGAACCTCAGTAGGGAGAGGTTATGAAATGGGCACCTTTTGAAAGACACCTTCAACTTTCATATTCATAAAACAGAAACTGGAAACCTATGGCTTTCATAATGCAAACCTCAAAAAGCAAGCCAGCAACATTTCCTTGTTGGTGAGGTTCCTGAAAACAAACAGCGATTTTCAACTGGGGGCAAACCGCTGGGGGATCTCTCAGAATCCAAGTTGGTGAGATGTTTACCTTTTTCGAAAGGTTAAATATTATGGGAAGGCGGTGACAGGAACGAGGGAGTGAGGTGTCCCCCCCCCCCCCCCCCGCCCCCCCTCCCCCTCTTGGCTTCCCCCAAGTCTGAAGGTCTGAATCGGATTCTGTTACAAGTGTACTCCCCCAGCCCACGTCCAGGAAGGGCCACACACCTCGGAAGACCTGAGGAGCCCCTGTCATCCATCTGGAGGCAAATTCCTGGCAAGGAGCAGCTGCGAGAGACTTCACAGAAGTCCCTGAACCTCTCAAGAAGAATCTGCGGCAGCAGAGGGATTTTCCCCAGGAGAGCAAACGACAACAGAGCGCCTGTTTGTTTTCGATGCAGGAAGGAGCCGGAACATCTGCTCCAAGAAGCCACTTGAAAGATAATCAGGCAGCAATGTTGGCAAAACAGCTGTGTGGCAGGCAGGGAAGGGGGCGGCCAGGAATTGGGAGGGTGGGGGGAGTGGGAGGAGGGAAGCTAATGCCTGAGCTAGGCGGGCAGCGGAGGGCCCAGGACCCCCGCTCTTGGCTGGGAAAGCCCCGGCCCCGGCCCCGCCCCCGGCCCCGCCCCCCAGCGCTCTGGGCTACCTTCCGCCTCGCCGAGAGCAGCTCACCGCGGTGGGGGGCGGGGGAGGGGGGGGCGTGTCGCTCTGCTGAGGTCCCGGATTGGATGGTCTTCCTGGAGAAATGCTGGGTCTGTTCCAGGTTTCTTGGGATTCAACTCAATTTATAGGATGAGCCTGACACCGTTGAATGTTTCCTGCACCTGTGACCCTGGGCAGCCGCGAGGGTTAAAGAAACCTCACCCTTGCGCCTTTTTGTTCCAGAAAAGGCCATTGCAGTTCAGTACCATCCTTTCTCCCATGACTTAGACGGGACTCAACTCTGCCCCCTTGTTAACCTGTGACAGAGCAGACACAGATCCTCTGAATTCCCATTCTTTGTCTCGTAAGTGAGTAGCTACTAAATTTCACGTGTGATTTTTATCCTCTCTGGTAGCAGCCCCAGAGGCCTCTGGCTAAGGAAAGTGGACATGCTGGTGGTCAGGCGGTTCTCTCCAGGTCCCAGGATGGCTTCCTCTTCCCACCTTCCTCCCACTGGAGTCAGTATCCCCTGAGAAATCACGCTGATGCCCCAACCTCTCCCTCAGGCTTGTCCTGTTTTGTCCCCCCTGGTCAAATGGAACATTTTATCAACTAAACAGTTAAATTGTTTTCATTTGCCTCAGCCCCCCCAGATATGAAGCCCCCTCAACCAGAATACAGCCCTTCCTTAACTGCCCCTTGGCTGGGCTCAGGGAAAAGCATTCTCCTATGTACTGTGCCTTTGAGTCAAGTCCATCCTGCATGAAGTCCGTGTTTGCTCTTTGCCCACAGGAGGTGAAGGTCCTCCCATCACCTCCTGCAGTCCAGCTTGCTCAGTGCCTAAAGTGACACCACAGGAACCACTCTTTGGGACTAGGAAGACACGAAACCTCAGAAGACCCAGAATTCTATCTGCCACTCACCTAGTGGACAAAGAAGCAAGTCATACTCAGTGAGCTCATACTGGGAATTGAGCTCTGCAGGGTTTGGCTTGACAGCCTCTATGCCCAGGAACAGGCAGGGTGGGTGTCCCTCAGCCCCAGTACCTGCTCACTTTTCTTTCCAAAAAATTGTTCAAGTAACCCACAGAGAGGCAATAAAAAGAGAACGGAGAAACGCAAAACAGAGACAAGAAACAGAACAAAAAAGGTAATTCGAGATAAATATATAAAATCTATTCTATTTCTATATACTAGCAATGAACACATAGACAGCAAAATGATAAATACAATACCACTTGTAATTGCTGCCCCCCAAGAAGGGATACTTATAGTGTAAATAAAATAGGAGTTATAGGCTGAAACTATATATTGTGGATGAAAGCAATCAAAGATAATAAATGGAGAAACATGCTGTATTCGTGGATAGGAAGACTCACCCTAGTAAAATTGTCAATTCTTCCAAACTGATTACAGATTTAACACAATTCCTATCGAAATCCCAGCAAGGTTTTTTTGTAAGCAAGATTTTTCTAAAATGTATAGGAAAAGACAAAAAGAAAATAGCTAAGACAATGTTTAAAAAGAAGACTAAAATGGGAGGAATCAAATTTCAGGCTTAGGGGCTCACTGTAATCAAGACTGGATAGCGATGGCAGAGGGATAGCCAGCCAGATCAATAGTACAGGTCAGAGAACCCAGAAACAGACCTATACAAGTATGCTCAATTGATTTTGATGAAGGGGCAAAAGCAGTTCAATGCAGTAAAGGTAGCCTTTCCAAGCGCTGGTGTTGGAACCCACAGGCTTGCTGGGTCAGCTTTCAGACTCCCCTGTGTTTTTAGAGAACCCAAATAATGCATGAAGCGAAAAGAATATAAGAAACCCAACGCGATTAAGTTGCTCTACAAAATTAAGGGGCAGCAGGAAGGGGAGGAGAAAGGAGAGAGTGACGCAGAAACACCTGGTACTGAGAAGAGAGTTGGTGGGATAGCCAGAAGTGTGTTTAGATGGGGATAGGCTGTGGAGCTGCTACAGGGCTAAGAGGATGGGAGGAAAGGCAATGGAATTTTAAGGAGGGTCATAACGTAGATATTTCTAATATATATAAGTATATAATATTATATAATATTAATAATATAATAATATATAATATTATATAATAATAATATTTCTAATTTTTAAAAGATTTTATTTATTTATTTATTTGAGTGAGGGAATAAGTGAGAAGGCGGGGGTGGAGAGTAGGGGCCAAGAGACAAGCAGGGGCAGGGAGCCTATGGCAGGACTGGATCCCAGGACCCTGGGATCATGACCTGAGCCGAAGGCAGACGCTTGACCAACCGAGCCACCCAGGTGCCCTGTGTTTTCTAGATTATGGTTTAACATGCTGAGTGAGACTGGGCACTGTTGGGCCCGACCTTTTACTAGAGTTACGCATTCTTCTCACATCCTTCTCCATCAGCTCTGCAGAGAAGCCAAGCTGAGGAGCCATGGACAACACGGGCAATGCCCCTCCAGGCTGGTCATAGACCCTCAGAGCCACCTACCTGTAAATCATGCTCCCATTCGGCTCTTTACAGACCTTAAGAGTGGCACAAAGACATCCAGTTGGCGGTGGGGAGCCCTTTCTTGGAAATGTTAGTGATTAAAAAGTGACATGACAGACGGGTTCTTTAGGAAGGCCAATCCGGTAGTGATGTGCAGAATAGGTTGATGAGGGGAGAGACTGAGCACGTGCACAGGCTCCCCCCGACACAGTGTCTGGGACAGAGTATGTTCTTAGTAAATATGCGATTGAGAGCTGGCCCCAGATTTGCTGATGTGCGCTAGGATAAAGGCAACAGAAACAGAAAAGAATTGACAGGTGTGAATGTGGAGCCCTTGAAGAGGACGTGACCACCAGATAGATCTCAGGCACTAGAGCCTGGAGAGACCTTTGGTTTCGGTTAAGAAGGGAGGGAGACCAGGCATGGACAGATGACCACAGTGTGGGGTCCTCTGAGTGGGTGATGCTGTTGGGCTATCTGAGTAAAGCTATCCAGTGGGGGGGGGGGGGACATGGGGTGCTGGGGTCCAAGACACAGTACTGGGGATCCTTCCCACCGAGATGACTTCTGGAGCATGGGAGGCAGAACAGAATGAGAAAATTCCTGGCAGACCACACAGCCCCCTTTGCACTCTGGGAAAGGAGCAGGAGAAGTTTCCAGTCCTACCATCACCCATGTGTCCTCCCTCCTCCTGTCCAGTCCCCAGGAGAACGAGACCCCCAAGAGGCCCAACACAAGGGTTCCTCACAACAACATCTGTGCCTAGCTGCAAAGCCAGCACCTCTGCACTGCTCGCCGACCCTCCTGTTCTCTAAGCTCAGGTACTCCAGCCCTGGACACCCCACCCTTCCCCATCACCCCCCCACCCCGCCCCGCTTTGTTCTCTCCTTCCTCTACTGCCCTCTGCTGCCTGCATCCTCCTCCCTCCTCCCCATCTCTGTTCTCGCCTTTTGGCTTCTCTCTGCTTCTGCCCCCTTCTTTTCTGCTCCCTCTGTGCTCACACAAATTCCACAAGCACGCATGAATTTTAAGAGACCAAAAACTAACTCAGGGAGACTCATGCAAAGGGCTCTAGCTGACTGGCGTCCACAGGCCTCCTTGGCCACCTTCCGTGGGTGATATATTACGGAAATACATTAAGGGGCCGTCCCGCTGACAGCAAGCTAAGGTACTATGTCAAGGTACCAGTCCTGGGATGATGTACGTCCCCCATAGATCAGGACACCATCGCTCTGATTACACTTCAGCACTGCGTGTCGGAGCGCCACAGGGCCGTGATGGACGGTGGGGATCCATCACCAGCCGATGGCCCATTCCCAGCCCAACATTCTTAGTCAGAGGTGATTTAGGGGCCGTGCTGGGATACCTCCCAAGATGCACACACAGCAAAAGTGGACTCTTTCCTTTCCACTGAAAGAAGTTTAGGGAGAGAAACACTTGTAGCATATAACGTCAAGGTCAAGGGTTTGGGAATCAGACAGCCCTGCGTTCAAATCCCCGACTCCTCCACTTAAAAGCAATGTGACCTTGGGGCACATTTTCCTCCCTCCTGGAGGTCATTGCCTTGTACATAAAATGGGGGCGATGGTACTGTCCTCCCAGGATTCGAGTGAAGCTCCAATAACATAATATAGGTAAAACATGGCAGCACAGGTTCAAGGCCCTGGGACCACCCCACCCCCTGACCTGTTCAGGGTTCACACAGCAGGAGCTGCAAACCCCAGTCTCCTACACATAATCTTCACCAGCACCCCTTTTCCCCTCACCTCCCTCCTTCCCTCCCTGATGGCTCCGTGGCCAGCGGGGCAGGTCCCCAAGGTCACCCATCTCAGGTCAGCCATCCAGCCTTGCTTTCAGGATTGCCCATCAATCCTCTCCCCACTCATTCTTCAGTCAGTAGGTGTCGAGTGCCCACTAGGTGCCAGACCCTGTTCTAGGCACTGAGGACACCGAAGTGAATGAAACAAATGAAAACGCCTGCAGTCACGAGTCAACTCCCTTGTGTCCATCAGGTAATCTGTCCATCTGGGGGCAGGGGCCCTGTCTGAGGGCCCCATGAGCGCAGCCTTGACCCAGACAGACTAGGAGGCGACCATGACTTTCAACCGTGCAAGGAGAATTGGCATCATGACAGCTTTCACAGGGGCCGTGGCTATTCTTTCCCTCATCTGATCCCAAGAGATCTGAAGCCCAGAGAGGGATGGTGAGTTACCTAATGTGACACAGGGAGTGTAAGGTTGAGTCAGGGCTGGAACTCAACCTTGTCAGAACTTTAAAGTTTACCTTTAGATCTTAGCGGCATCCCACTTCCTTGTCTTGCAGGTAAAGGAGCCCCTGCATTCCTGTCCTTAGGCAAATTCCACCTCCCTGGAGAGAGAAGCTACAGATGCATGAAGATTTAGAACTTACATCAGGCTAACATGGGATACCTCATTCATCCTCGCATGGCCCCGGGATGGGGGGGGGAGGCAAGCATTATGACTCCATTTTATAGGTGGGAGGACTAAGGGCAGGAAATCAGGTCACAGACCATGTCAATTCGGCCTCTTCTCCACACTTCATACAGAGGAGTAGAAAACTGAGTCACTGCACACAACACACATACACACATCTTCATTTTTTTTAAAGATTTTATTTATTTATTTGACAGAGATCACAAGTAGGCAGAGGTAGACATAGAGAGAGGAGGGGAAGCAGGCTCCCACCTGAGCAGAGAGCCCGATGCGGGGCTCGATCCCAGGACCCTGGGATCATGACCTGAGCCAAAGGCAGAGGCTTTAACCCACTGAGCCACCCAGGCGCCCCTCACAGCTTCATTTTTAACATTTAACCATATTTTTAGTATGGTAACCATATTCCTGTATTTCTAAATATATTTTTTTAAGATTTTATTTATTATTTGACAGAGAGACACAGTGAGAGAGGGAACACAAGCAGGGGGAGTGGGAGAGGGAGAAGCAGGCTCGCTGCTCGCAGGGAGCCTGATGCAGGGCTCAATCCCAGGACCCTGGGATCATGACCCGAGCCGAAGGTAGACGCTTAGCGACTGAGCCACCCAGGTGCCCCTAAATATTTTTTAAAGATTTGATCTACTTATTTGAGAGAGACAGAGGGAGAGCATGAGCACTGGGAGGGACTAGAGGAAGAGGGACAAGCAGACTTCAGCTGGGATATGACATGAGCCAAAGTCAGATGCTCACCTGACTGAGCCACCCAGGTGCCCCTTAAATATCGTTTGATATACGCTTTTAAAAAATGTATTCTACAACAGGGATGCCTGGGTGGCTTAGTGGGTTAAGCAATGCCTTGGGCTCAGGACATGATCTCAGGGTCCTGGGATCAAGCCCCTGCATCGGGCCCTCTACTCAGCAGGGAGCCTGCTTCCCCCTCTCTCTCTGCCTGCTTGTGATCTCTCTCTCTCTCTCTCTCTCTGTCAAATAAATAAATAAAAATATTTAATAAAAAAATGTATTCTACAACATAAATACATGCTATTTATCAACACTTTGTTGTCATAAGTCTTAATGATTTCTAATATTCAGGTCTGATAAATAACATTGTGATGAATATTCTGATACTGTCTCCAGGGTTTTCTTCCAACGGATTCCTAGAAGTAGAGCAGTTGAGTCAAAGCTACGAAAATTGAAATTCTTCTGGAAAGATTGTGCCAATTTATGTTCCAATTTCGTCACCTGGCACTAACATTTATGCAGCCAGCAACAGCAACATCCATCCCAACAATCAGACAGGTGGAAACAGAATCTTGTCTTATTTTGCATTTCTTCGGCAAATAATAAAATGAAACATTTTTTTCATACATTAGCCATTTGTACATCCTATTTCGTGAATGTTCTTTGCCAATTTTTCTACTGAGATGGTAGCACTTTTTTTTTTTAAGGCTTTGTAAAAGCTTTTTATACATCAAGGCCATTAGCCTTTTTCCACATCTGTTGCAAATATTTTTCTTGATTTGTCGCTTCCTTTTTTACTTTTGCAGTTTCTTCTTAAATATATATCAGGAGGTTTAGGGTAGGCAATTGCTTTTGTCATTTCTTCAATTGTTTTTGAGCTTAAATGGATGTTCTCTAATTTAAATGTTCACTTGTGTTTTCTTCTATTGTTATGGGTTTCTTTTGTTTCATGCTCTAATTATTTGAAATTTCCTTTAGAGAAAGGTATAAATGACTGTCTCCCAAGTAGTCAGTTTTCTCAACACCAATTGTTAATCTGAGTCTTTCCTACTGATTTGTAATGCTTCCCTTGAACTCCTGTTCCTTTTATGCCTGTAGTAAAGGTGGATTTACAGTTATCCATTATGTCCTCTTGATGCCGGACGTTTCTGGAGCTGGTACCATTTACAGGGACGTTGCTCTACCTTTAAAATAAAATTTAATATTGCTAAAGCAAGCCATGCCTCTTGTTCTTAAAAGTACGTGAGCTATTTTTAGTTTGTTATTCTTTCAGGTTCATTTTAGAGTTGTCTTGTCAAATTAGCAAATGTTTCCATTGAGATTTTTATTATATTTTTGCCAGATCAACATATTAATTCAAGAAAAATAAATGTCTTTTCATTGTTCCTTTTTCCCCCAAAGCCAGTTGTGTTCTCCACTTACTCAAAAGTTTTCTCACACAAAACTAATAAAGTTTTGTGACTTTGTTCATGAAAGTTCCACACAATTCTCATGGAGAATCATTTTCAGAGGTAGTTTATGTTTTTGTTTGCTATTATCCAACTGGTTATTGTGGGTATGCAAGGAATTGGTTTTTGTATATTCATCCAGGGAGGAGGATATATCTGTATATTATCGGGGAAGAAAATATCCTCACCAGCAATGTTCCCAGTGATGAGTCACAGGAAACCCAGGGAGAGCAAAAGAAGAGCCGTTCCCTCCCAGGGACAGCCCATCCGTCACTCTGGACGGGGGAATAAGCAGCAGGCACGGCGATGCCCAGGCCTCTGGCAAACTCTTAGAAGTGCCATACACACATCTTATTGTGCCTTTTAATCTCAGAATGAGGCCAAAGGAAGCTGATGGTGGATCAGGCTGTGTCTGAATGTGAGGGGGGCCTGGGGACCACACTGCCGGCCAGGAGAACCCATGTGCACACAGGGGCTACCTGAGTCCTGCCCGCCTGCCCTTGAACCATGCATGCTGAGAACAAGGAGAAACACTCAGGGATCATGGGGCTCATGAGCTGGCCAGGAACTGGCTCCTAGGAATGGCTGCAGGAGGGAAAGGGTTTTTACCCCCGTGTACCGCCCACAGTGGAAACGTTGGGTGCCCACCTGTGCCAGCCCTCTACTCCCGCCCACACCCCCTTTGGACTATGGAACTTTTACTTCTGAGTTTTGCTGAAGTACGTATTTATATGCTCTCATGAAAGAGTGTATTGGGCAGAGGAAACGGAAAACTTGGGGCCTGATTCACACTTGCCAATACTCAGAAAGTCCCAGAACAGCCCCCATGGTGGGGATCCACCCACCCACCCAGCTGCCTCATGATGGACGTCCTAGTTTGCTAATGGTGGCCATGTGGATGACACAGCCATGGGGAGCCCTGTGGCATGGCCCCCCTTATTGTAGCCATGAAGGCTCAGATTTCAACAGAGCCTTGGACCCCAGATGTCAGTCACGCAGAGGTTTCCAAGTGCTTTTTAAGCAATGGACATCTTTTTTTGATTAGAAGCCATTATGAAACGCTAGTCATTAGAACAGATATAAATGCAACTGCCTTCAGTTGCATGGGAGTAAAAAGTCCTGAATCTCCCTACACAAGCATGCACGCGTGTGCGTGTGTGCATGTGCACATGTGCATGCGCACGCACACACACACACTTGGAATCAAGTGTGTCATCCTGCGAAGGCACCGGAGACATTTCTACACACTGCTAGGATGGTGGGGAAACTGAGGCCCAAATGGAAAATAACTCTGGGTCAACATCAAGCAGCATTTTAATAGTAGATGTAGGGCTGGAATCCTGGCTCTATCTGTCATCCCAAGACTGGTGCAGAGACAGAAGGGCTGTGCTCATGGAGTTTAACTTGGGAGTTGGGAGTGATGAAGAAGCATGACTAAGGGCTGTCAGGCTGTTCACTTGGACAGTGTGGTCTCGTCTAGAGACCTGCTCCTAATCACAACACTTGTAAGAATGCACTGGAGTCCTGAGTTACCCATGGAATCAATTAATCCAGGCAAGCCTGAGAGCCAAGGGTCGAGGCTCCAGCTTCTGCCCTGGGTCTCACTGTGCCAGGGACCTTGGGCCAACGACTGTCTGACTCGAGTTTAACTCATGACCTCCAGGATCCCTTCCAGATTCTGTGTTCCACATCCAGGCAGTGCATGAAGCTTTCTGCCCTACAGCTGATGCCAGAACTCCTTTAAGGAGCCAAAGGTCTCTATCTGGGGAGTGACCTCAAAGAGCAGATGGTGGAGTCCGAAGATATGGTGGGGGGGCAAGGCCTCTAAGGCCGTGAGGGGTGTGGGGCAAGGCCATCCCACTCTGCAGGAAATGAAGAAAGAAACTGGGGATTGTTCAAAATGAGGAAAGAGAGAGAATCAGAGAAAGGGGGAAGTTGGAGAGCAGAAGATGGTACAGAAGAGGGAATATCTGGGGTGGTGGGTCAGCCAAAGGGGCACTCTAAGAATGGAGAAGTTGTTTGCAATGATATGATGTCAATCCTTCCTTCATTCCCACCCCCATCCCACCCTATGTCTTCAAATCAGTCTGTCTCCCTCATGAATGTTTTGTGCCAGTGAGCTGTTCCGGGGAAAATGAGAAGAGACTGAGATGTCCATCTGGGTCCACATGCTCAGAGATGAAGACAGTAGGTGTGAGGAACCTGAGGCAGCAGGATCCAGGAGGCTATGGGTCCCATAAAGAGTCTCAGAAACTTCAGGGTCCCTGGGTCTCCACGGAGAAGGCACTTTCAATGGTCTAAGCCCATCTCACCTGGATTCAAGAGGAAGAGAAGCTCCCACATAACATGTAAGCTGATTGCAGTCTTATAAAATACTTGTGTTATACCTATCACATGTCCAACCATGAGCTCTGGGCTGTAGGAACCCCGAGACACAAAAGGCAGGAGTTGTGACATTTCATTGTGTCTGATCAGGACCTTGGGAGCAAATTAAAGATTGAGGTCCCCCAGTCTAATGCCATGCCCTTTGACTCAGCAGGACTCTGACAGACCCTGGGATGTGCTGATGACATGATCCCAGCCCTCAAGGAGTTTACAATGTCACTGGCGACTTTAGTAACAGGATTCACTCTGGCCCCTCTGGTCACTATTGGTCAATAGTGGTTCCTATTGGTTCCTATTGGTCAAGAGTGCCCAGGCCCAGCAGAGAACAACCAGTCTCAACGGAGATCCATAAGTCTTCACCTCAGGATCCCAGATGGCCAACATCACTGGTAGAGCAGCTCTTCTCTACCACTGCAAGCCCAGAGGAATGCTGTCCTTCTAGATGGAAAAGCACTGGCTTGAGTTCTAGAACCTATAGTACATGCCTTGCTCTTATATCCCCAGTGTCCCAGCCTGTTTCCAAGACCTGACTCCTTTCCTACCAGGACCAATGATTCCCCCTGTCCTTCTCTGCCTCTGGAACGCCCTTGGCTAGCTTGCCCTACAGCCCTTCTTCTAGGACTCCCTCCTGAACACAGTTTTGTTGCGGGCAATGGGACAGAGTATTGGAAGACGGTGAGAAGGATTTCTTTGATATAGCCAAGCATGGCTAGGGATGTGGGAGCCAGTCAGGGATCAAAGCATCAAGAGGTACACCCGGGAAGTCAGCCCACTGAAAGGGAAAGGGTTCTACAGGCTGGGTTGGGGGCAGGCTTCTGAGGAGGTAAAATGGAATCACAATAGAAAAAAAAAAGAAAAGAAAGGAACCAGTTTCATGTGAAACTATTCACTCATTCATTTGTGCAACAGACATGTGTTGAGGCCCTTCTGTATAAGGATAGAAGCGTAAGTGAGCTCAACCTTTTTCTTAAGAAGCATACCATCAAATAGGGGATGGCATGGTCCTTGGAGATTGACAAGACTCTGAGCATCAGAAGTTGGTAGAAAGGCATTCCAGGCTGGGGGAACAGCTGGAGCCCAAGCGGGGAAGCAAGGCTCAAGAGCCAGTAGGTGGGGCAACTTGGGTAGAAGAGGACATGGAAATATGTTCTAATTCGAGATCTTTCCTATGCGCTGAGGCAGGCCCAGGCCAGGTGCTGGGGACTTAGGGTGAACAAGGCAATCTCTGCCTTCCATTGCCAGAACTTATACCATCATTCTAGAAAGTGCAAGGAGCCCACACGATAGCCAGCTCTGCTTCTCAAAGCGTTGTACACAATCAGCATGGGTTACGCAGCAGACCCAGGCAGCCTCACATCCCAGCAGAGGACAGGATGGCAACCGCTATAGGGACAACCGGCAGGGAGGGTCCTAGCCACCTCACAGGAGACAAAATTTGGTGGGGAGGAGATAACCTCCCTGCATTGCTACTAAGTCCCTGGTTCTGCCTGAGGGAGGCAGAACCTTAAGGAAAAGAGCCCCAGAAAAAACAATAGCAGGGCTGGTGCTCTTGAAGATATGGTAACCGAAGCATACAGACATAAAACCCTACAAAGGCGGGGGGAGGGGGGGAGGGGGGGGTAGAGTCCCAACGTGCACAGCTTGCCCTTGCAAAATGGCCCTGGTCAGAGCAGGTCGGCGGCTGGGTCTCCTCTCTGAGATTTATGTAGTGAAGCCTGCTCAGGTCGGGGCTGGGGAATCATGGGCAGTTTTATTTCTTTCTGGTTTGTTGCCCTTTTCTTGTTTTGTTTTGTTCTCAATGAGGTGATGCTTTCTAGATGGTGATGCTTTCCTCTAAGACAGGCAAAAAGGAAGCGAGGAAGCAGCCAGCTTGCTGGTGGGGCATGGGGCTTGGGAGGAAAATGCCTTCACCTGGGAGTCAGGAAGTCTGGCCCCAGCTCTGCTCCCACGAGCTGTGTGACCTCGGGCAAGGCCCTTCCCCTCTCCCGGCCCACTCATCAGTTAGCCACTTTCCATTCCATACTGGGCCAGGGTCCATAACTATAAGAATAAGAAATTATTACTTTTTTAAAGATTTTATTTATTTATTTGATAGAGATGGCCGCAGGTAGGCAGAGAAGCAGGCAGAGAGAGAAGAGGAAGCAGGCTCCCTGCTGAACAGAGAGCCTGATGCGGGGCTTGATCCCAGGACCCTGAGATCATGACCTGAGCCAAAGGCAGAAGCTTTAACCCACTGAGCCACCCAGGCTCCCCAAGAAATTATTACTTTTAAAGAAGTAACAGCAGAGGGAGTGGTACGAGAGCTGGGGCTGCAAACAGAAGAGTTTCCAGGAGCAGACCCTGCTCTTTTGTCAGTGAAACCAGAAGCTGTTAGGCAATGGCCCTATAGCAGGAATAAGTGCCAAGGGTGGTTCTAGAAACAAACTGTGTGGGGCGGTGTGGGCATTTCCTTTGGTTTGGGGATAGGGCTGGCTTTCTGGTGCCCACCAACACAGCCAGAGGCTGACATACAGCCTTTGAGGGGGGCAGTGGGGGGCTGAGAGCCTCCTAAGTGCTCTGGGAAGGGCCGAAGGAGGGAAAATCAGAGTAGGCCCAATGTGCCCAGCTTGCCTTCAGTGCCGGGAGAGGGAAGAGACAGGCTCCCAGGACTTTCTCTCCACCTCTTTGCCCATGGATGGCTTAAATAAAACTCCTCTGGGGGTCCCCAGGGTCATTTACAGCAAGTGGAGCAGAACCTTCCCCAGGGGCTCGCCCTGGTCCTGCCCAGCCTTCAGGCCTCACTGACATTGAGGAAGCCGTCTTCTCAGCCCCAAACCCATTGTGTGAATTAGATTCTTCTCAAAACAAAACATTCCTGGAGTCTGGACAAAGGTCAGGAATGCTTGCCTTTGAAAAGTCTCTCCATTGTTTCTCTCTGTTGCCTCGTTTTATGTCCTTGCCAGAGCCTGAAGCCTTGATCTCCTGCTCAGAGGAGGTCTGGGTGATGGCCAAGCCTGGTGGTGACCAACTGTCAGACCAGTGGGGCTGAGCCTCCACAAGTGACTTTTTTTTTTTTTTTGTCAGAGAGAGAGAGAGAGCAAGCACAGGCAGAGTGGTAGGCAGAGGCAGAGGGAGAAGCAGGCTCCCTGCTGAGCAAGGAGCCCGATGTGGGACTCCATCCCAGGACGCTGGGATCATGACTTGAGCCGAAGGCAGCTGCTTAACCAACTGAGCCACCCATGCGTCCCCACAAGTGACTTGTTACATGGTCTCTTCCCCATGGTCCATGTAGAACTTTGGACTAGGGGTCCAGAGGTAGGTGGCAGGGAGCTCAGCTGGCTGATGGAAGCTCAGCCGATGGAAGGTCTAGAGAGAGGGAGGGGGGTGAGAGAGGAGAGGGAGAGATAGGGAAGGGAGAGGGAGGAGGAGGGGAGAGAAGACAGGGAAGAGGAGGGGGAGGACAGAGGAGAGTAGGGCTGTCGGAGGAAGAAAAAGAGGGAGTGGGGGAGGGACAGGGGGGTAAGGAAGGGGGAGCCATTAACTTCCCAAAGACTCACCTGTAAAAGGGGAACACTGTCACCCTACATCAGGCTTGTGAGAATCACAAAGTATTACTTGTGTGAAAGTCCCAATACAAAGCTGGGACTCCAGAATATCAGAGAGGGGAGAGGGAGCTGCCTGGGCCCGGAATCCACCTCTCCTAATGGCCAGAGCCAAGAATGGAGCCCAGGGAGGTCTGAGTCCAAAGTCAGGACAGGCCACACCAAAACGCCACTCTCCAGGCTTCCCAGAGGCAATGTCACGGAGTCTGAGACTTACTCATGGTTTTTCCAGATAACTCGGTGACTTCCACCTCGAGGTGCTCAGAATTCCCCACAGACCCCAGATAATAACCCAGGGAAAACACCAGCTTAGACTGGGATTCACCAGAGGAAATGACCTAGGGAAAGACCAGAGGAGGAGGGAGGGAGACCAGTGAACCCCAGGTCTCTCTTCAGGGTGACACCACCTCATAACTTCCGGCCCTAGAGGCTGTCCAGTCTTCCTCACCTGCCTCCCCATAGGTAAACGCAAGGTCTCACGTGGTTTTCTTCTTTCTTGGAACCTTCTCGGTAAGGGTGCAGGAGCCCCCAGGCCTCGCTCTTATTGGCAGCCAGCAAGGGGACCCTACAGTCACCTGTGAGGCAGGGAGGCCAGGGCCCAGTTCTGAGGAGGCTGGAAGGCAGGATCCAGCTTTAGAGTCTGTCTTTTTGCAGCTCTGGTTTCTCTGAATATATGCATGAGGAGACTGGAGATTTCCCCATCAAGGTAGAAATTTACATAATCTGTAGATCTCCCAAGACACAACAACTGTAGATTCTTTTAAAATGTGTGGTCCAGAAGATAAGGGCCCCTTTCCCTCTACTAAACAAAGAGATCAGAGGGACCCAGAAGCTGCCTAGGGTGGGGGCCGAGAGTAGGTTTGCTGAGGGCATCTGTGTCCCAGACACTGGTCCCCAGATCTGTTCGGTCTCAAACCACCCACAGCAGAAGCAGGACTTGCTCTCCTGCCAGAGAGCAAACTGGAATTCCCAGAGTATAAATGATTTGCCCAGCGATACACTAGATTCCAGCTTAAGGTTGCTTACTGCGTGGAAAGCCAGGTATAGTCCCATTACTCTCTTTTTGGGTCCCCCCCCCCATAAAAAGAACCAATCTCTTCCCTCCCTGCCCAAGATCATGATGCTCCTAAAATCTTCCAGATCCAAAGTCCTAGGCCAGCTAGGCACTTAATTAAACAGAGACTGAACGTTCCTAGATTCACGTTCAAGACCCGATTGAGGAGCAAATGCTAGAGGCGATAATCAGGATGGAGAAATTTTCAATGCACCTGTTAAAGTTGATCAAAACTGATGTGCCAGTTAGCAATCACCCATCAGCCTGGGTGCAGGGCAGGCACCCAAGGTATACAGAAATGTGGCTCTGCCGCTGCCTGACATCAGAGACACATTTTGATCTCTCTGGGGCTTCCTTTCCCCATCTGCAAAATGGGAACAGTAATGCTGTCTTCTTACAAGTACTGTGAGAATTTGGTGAGGCAATCACTATAAACTGTTCCGGGCAGGGCAAGCTCATAGTAAACACTGCTTAGCATCACTGTTGTTGCAAAGCAGGCTGGGAACTGATATTTATTACGCCGCTCCTGGGCATCCCTGACCCCTAAAGACAACTTTCAATCCTTAATGGAATTAGTCCTCTCTCACTGTCTTCATTTTGTGGATGAGAACACTGAGTTTTGGAGACTCATCACACAATTATTCCCTGACAAAGTGAAGAGGCAGAGCTAGGTCTATCTGGTATTGAGACAGAGAAGAATCGATTGAGTCAAACAAACGGGTACTTTTAAAAAAATTTTTAAGGAATTTTATTTATTAGTTTTGAGAGAGAGAGGAAGGAGCAGTGGAAGGGGCAGAGGGAGAGGGAGAAGCAGACTCCCCACTGAGCAAGGAACCCATGTGGGGCTTGATCCCGGGACTCTTGGATCACTACCTGAGTTGAAGGCAGACGCTTAACCGACTGAGCTACCCAGGCATCTCCAAACAGGTACTTTTGTTAGGACTGTTGGGACCTTAAAATCTCTAGTATATTCTGGACCATGCTGTACCATTGAACATTCTGTGATGATGGAAATGTTCTAACTTAATGCTGGTTAACAGCATTAAGGTTGCTTACTGCATGGAAAGCCAGACATAGTCCCATTACTCTCTTTTTGGGTCCCCATTATAAAAAGAACCAATCTCTTCCCTCTGTGCCAAAGGTCATGATGCTCCTAAAATCTTCCAGATCCAAAGTCTAACTTAATTTCTGGTCACCAGAATGGTGGCTGGTATAACCAAGGAACAGAATTTTTAATGTAGTTCAATTTTAGTTAACTTAAATAACCACCCATGGCTAGTGGCTGCTCTATCAGACAGCACTAGTCTACACCATAGCTCTGCAACCCTCTTTAACCTTGCATCTAAGCCCCTCCCCTGCCCATCCCAATGTCTCTCTGATGGTGACCGGCTTGGTCAGGTCCCCATGGTCTTGCACTCCCCACTCACATCCCAAGTCAATCCCTCTCTCTGGTCCCTTGGTTCTGGTGACCCTCCCTGCCCCAGAACCCCAACTCCTCCCCCTGAGTGTGATGTCAGGTTCTCTTAACTCCTGTGCTCATGTCTCCTGTTGCATCTGCTAAAAACTCCCCAAGCCAGCCCCAGGACCTTCAGACTCTTCACCCTTACCTTAATAGTCACACCCTCCCCTCAAAATCTACCAAGACCCCAAGTCCAGATCCAGATGCCCTGGCAGGGGGCAGAGTTGGTGGAAGGAGAGCAAAGGGACAGACTGTTCAAAACAGATGCAGCCAAGAAACCCCAGGATATTTGGTTGTTTCTGTATGGGAAATACAAAAAGGTAGGGCACCTGTTGGAGCTTACACACTAAGTGAGGGGACACGATACACTGAAAAGACCAGAGAGAGAGCCACATCCTTACAGCACAACTAAGAGGCATTACAGATCCTCAAGGCCAAGGGTGCTCCCAGGGCTCAGAGAAGAAGGAGACCTCTCTGGGCTGCACTCATGACGGGGACTCCCAGGCGAAGGCAGAGGCTGCCCACCCTTTCCAGCCTGCAGCCCCTCCACCCAGCTTGCAACTCTGAGGGCTGCATGAAGGACATCTTTCCTCCATCTGCAAGCTGGGATTGGCCAAAGGGGAGCGGCGGGAGAGGGACAGCGGGAGGAGAGAGTGGGGCTCTGTGTCCCTCTGGCTCCATCTCTGCCAGGTGTGGGCAGAGCCGTGATCAGCTTCCTGGACTGAAGGCCATGACTCCTGCCAGGTGCCTGCCCTGGCAGCCATGGTTCTTTATGGTTCTCTTGCAGTTCTGCAGATGGCTCTCCAGGCCATGCCCAGCCACTCCTTTAAACAGTCCCTTCCTCGCCCATTCCGAGCACCGAGCACCACCCTCGGCTTCTCCCCGAGGTCCCGCGGATCCACGGTCTCTGCAGGGTCTTCCAGGATGAGTGGGATTGAGGCAGGCAGAGAAGAAACTCAGCACAGCAGGAGAACCCCAGGGCAGAAGAGCAAGACAGAAGCGCCACAGTCTTGCTCTGAACGGAGACCAGCGGGCTGAGAAGGGGCTCTGGGTGGGGGGAGCTGGAGCTGAAGCTGGGGCCGGACTGTGGGTGCCTCCATCTGCAGGAGCTGGGACTGTGTGCCTGGGAAACCAAGAGACCCATGTCAAACTGAGACGAGGCAGCATTTCAGGGACCCTTGTGCCCTGACCGTTCCTATGGAACCAGCTGTGGCTATCACATAGGCAACTGGTTTGTAAGAGTCTCTTGAGCTAGAGCCACCTGGGCGGCTCAGTCAGTTAAGCATCTGCCTTCATTCAGCTCAGGTCCTGATCTCAGGGTCCTGGGATCGAGTCCTGAGTCCCTGAGCAGGAAGCTTGTTTCCTCTCTCCCCATCTCCCCTGCTTGTGCTCTCTCTCTCAAATAAATAAATAAAATCTTAAAAAACAGAGAAAGAGAGTCTCCTGAGCTGGCCAGTGACCACACAACTAGCTTTTAAACACACATGACACTACTGGTTGATAAACAAAGCTGTCCTTGAATAGACTTCCACTCTCTGGCTTTCGTGACAATCAAGTGAGTAAAATTCACTCATATTCAAGTGTATCTATCCTGGATCCAGTGACCTACGGAGTCATAGTTCTGTTTGCTAGACAGGAACATTCTAATCCTGCCTCTTCACATCTTATTGGCCAAGCAAATGCAAGGACATATTACATACTACATAGTGTAGATATATCATAGTGATCACTATACTTGTCGATTTCTCCTTGCAAAATTCAGATCTTCTTTCGTTTGGGGGAAAAAAATGTTTCTAATACATATTTTATGCCAGATGCCGTTTGAACAAAGTATGGCATGCTTCAAATGCTATGTGCAATGACATTGGGGCTATTCTTGGGGGGGGCCTATTCTTTGACAATACTTGGCAACTCCTAGTAAAGTGTATTGATCTCTGCTGCCTTTAGAACAAGAGAATGTGGGCACCTCGGCCAGCTTCTTTACAAAGACAGAGCTGTTGGACTGGCCGTTGCTCCCTTAGCTGAAAAGCATATAGAATTCTTGAATGGAAGCATGCATCTAGAACTATGCTAATACCTTAAGAGATGGGTGGAAAAATTCTGACTATATTTCTCAGGAAAAGAAGGGAGGGAGGGACGAAGGAAGGGAAGGAGGGAGAAAGGAAGGAAAGAAGGAAGAAAGGAAGGGAGGAAGGAAGGAAGGAAGATTGTGGCATCAAGTGCTCATGCCTGTTTATTTTCTGAGTGTCAGGATGACAGTAATTTGATCTTCAGCATTTTTTTTAAGAAAAGAATTTTATATTGTTTAACCTTTTCTTCACAGGTCATTGATAACATTAATTACCTAAATAGACCCAACATTTCAGGGTTAAGTGTAACTGCTGACTTATTTGTACTTCTTTTCCACCATCTAATGAATTCATGTGGGTGAAAAGTCCACTGTGAAGCATAAGGAAGGTACCAGTGACCCATTAGAAGATCCCCCATTAAACTACTGCTTTGTGAATATCAGCAAGTGACATTGACAAAATTCAAAGTGTCCATGTATTTGCATGGAATGGTACAGCATGTCTATAGTGAGTTTCTGCAGACTGTTATCTGTTAATTTTATTTTTGACAATTTCTGCCCTGGTATCTTAAGCAGAACAGCCTTTCTCCAAATTAAAACCAATTAAAAGCTATTTAAGGAACACTCTGTGACAACAACATTTAACAGAATTAACACCATTCACTGCAGAAACAAGGCAGCAAAACTTGCAAAACTTATCGATGATTTCGCTCACGCCAAATCACAATGATGATGCTGGAAGTTTGCTTCCAATTTCCAAATTCGTCTGTGTTGACTGAGTATGGCTTGGTGCTGACATGTTTTATTTTAGATCTAAGTCTTAAAGTTTACTTATATAGGTTTTTTTGTTATATCAGGAAAGAATGATAGTAATTAATAGTTTCTTCCTTTATTGTATTTGGGGAAGGCACTACACTTTGAATCTGTTTTTACAGATGATGCCTTCGCGTTGAAGGGGACTCTAAAATGGTTTTACCTGTGTGCAGAAGAGCAAAAACGAAGCGTTGTTCCGAAGGGCCAAAGGGGGGAACTGAGAGCTCCATCTGTTCTAGGCACCAGACTGTGGATTTTACCACATTAATTTTTATCTTCCCAACAACTTTGAAAGGCAAAAATGTTTATCATCCTCTTTTGATAAGTGAGAGGGCCTTCAAACCAGGAGGTGAAGTAACTTGCTTAAGGTCACGTAATGTGCCCAGACTCCAAACAGCTCTGAAACACTCACAAGGTCAAAGAGGGCTCTTTCCCACGAACCCAGGATCACGGGATGTTGCCGCCCACCTAATGACCATCTGAAACGGTGGAGCCAGGGGTCACTGAGGTAGAACTTGGCCTTCTAACGTGATCCGAGGGTACATTTGGCATCAGTCCAATCCCCTGGCACAGCTCCACATGCTGCCCCATTTGAGTTGAGGTGCTCGCAACATTAGCTCTCCCATTAGGCTTAGGAATTAGGTGATCAGAGGGTCAGCCTGGTGCAGGGATGAGTGTGAGTCTCAGCTCTGCCATATATACAGACCTGGGGATAGGCACCCAAACCCCACTGCACCTGCAAAAAAATATTTTAAAGTGGATGGCAGGAGTTGGAAATAATCTATCCAACATCAAAGGCTGTCTACAGGAATAAATTAAATGATTCATGAAAAATCCTTGGGAAAAAAAGCATATACACAGAAGGTGCTTGACGAATGGTGGTTGCATTGAAATGAAGCCTGGAGTGCAGGGCCATTGCTCGGGTTCAGAGTGTTACCTTAGATCCTTGCCATTCAAAGTGCGTTTCATAGATCGACAGCACTGGTAACCCCTGGGAGATTGCTGGAAATGCAGAATACGGGCTCTACCTCAGGCCTCCTGACTCAGAATCTGCTTTTTCGACAGGGTCCAAGTGTACACATTCCAGCTTGAGAAGCACCACCTTAGGCCTCCTGCTGTGGCTCTCTAGGTCTCAACCGTCAGAGAAGGAAGTTAGCGTGGCTCACTGTTCAATTATTCCTTATCAAAAAATAGAATCCAAAGGGCCTTTGAAGGTCATCCAATCCAGAAATGACCAATGCACAACACAAGGGACTCCCATTCCCTTCCCAGTGACCAGGGCAGACATCAATAATCCATCATAATCATCGATAATCACTCGCAATTGATGAGGGAATGTCTTCCCCAAGCTCAGAGGTAGCAGCCTCATGCTCCACATTGCACTCCAGATGGGCACTCTTTCTCTTAGAATGAATATGGATATGAAGACTACTTACAGTTACCAACCCTTGCCATGTGGTCTAACCCCTCTTATTTCATAGGGGGACACTATCTCCAGGGTAAGCTTGTTTTCCCAACATTCCATCTCATTTCATATGCTCCCCTACAAAAGTGTTGAATAAATCACATGGCTGCACTGATTAAAAAGAAACCAAATCCCATCAGGTTTAAATGACATCCCCCCAAGTGGAGAATCCTAGTCCTCTGACTCAACTCTTCTCTTTCTGTCATGGTCCCCCTCTGTCACACCATCGGTGTTGGAAACCTAGGGAAGAAAGTCTTGAAACCTCACAAAGAACCCAGGACACTGCTCTGATGCATTCCAGCGCCGAGGTAGAGGGACATGAGAACGTTTTTGCCAAGTTCTGAGGCTTTGAATCACACCCCCGTAGGTCCTGGCAGCGCCCCCGCCGTCTCCTGCTGGGAGCGGGAGCTGGCATCTTCAGAAGGGCCAGCCTGCCGGGCCTCATGCCTGCGTCCCTCACCCAGTTTCCCAGCTGCCTGCCTCAAACACAATGAGTAAAGTTCCAAAATAAGAGTGATATTTTGAACTTAATTTTTGTTCATATGTAATAGGAGACAGAGGCCCTGCTAGGCTATTGTGCCAATTAGCCAGCGGGAAGCAGCCCATGTTTCTGGAAGGCAAATCATTAAGAACTGTAATACAGTGTAGGCCTCTAGACCGGCTGGACCCAATTTTAAGTGAAAATTAATGGCAAATTCTTGTAACCACATTAAGGGCCATTGTCGTTCATTTGAAATCAGTTAAACATGAAAACAGTATGAAAACCATCTTGAGTTTATGGAATATAAATATTTGTTCGTATTTTTTTTTTGCCTGTGCCCCGGAGAGACTCAGAGACGTTGGCAGATGTGGCGTTCTATAAACAAGCTTATGAAGGGGGGTTGGGATAAGGAGCCTAATCTTATTGGGTCAAGCTACTTGTCAACTTTTCCATTTCCTCAGTCAGAAGATAATTAAACAGTAAGCAGATGTCAGGATCTAATTGGTTCAAGGAAAGATGGCTTGATGACTTAGGGTGCTTGTGATTTGTACATACTGTCTGCACACAGCCATTGGGTTAGTACGAGAAGCACAAAGTCACGCAGTTATTTTCCCTCGAAGGGAGGCAGAGGCTCTCCCAGCAAATCCTTCTATCTGCAGACACTCTCCATATCAAGAAGCAATCAAGAAACCATCTCTGGGCCTCTCAGACCCGACAGAAGCTTTGCCATTTTAGAAGAGAAGGGAAAAAGGAGAGAGAGACAGAGTAGAGGATGGGGAGTCGGGAGAGGACAGGAAGACAGAGATGAGGAAGGGGCGAGTAGAAAGAAGGCGACAGAAAAACGAAGTTTCATTGGAAGGTGGTGTCTAGGAGGGTTGGCGGGGAGGCAGTGGATATGAATATGCTGCAGCCAGCAGGGCATGATCTTCCATCACCTTCTCTGTGTGGGACCCTGGACCATTTGGGACGTCCCCCCATTCATCCCCATATCTGACATTTGGATATTGTAATCCCTGCCCTGGCTCTGTCACAGGCTTGTTGTGAGTGACCTTGAGAAACGTGAAGGTTCCCAAATCGTAAACCGCTGGACAACTGCTTTAACGTCTCCCGAAAGAGCAGAGGAAAGGGAGTGAAAGAGAGTGGAGACGAGCTGAGGTCCGGGTTGGGGCAAGGGAGGACACTTCTCTGTTTTTTTGTGTCAGGGTCTGTGATCAGGGTCTCCCCGCGGTGGCACTTGGAGTCCGACGTGTTGCTGAGTTCATTACCGGAGCTCTTTCAGACGCTACGACAAACCGCCCTCCAATGGCGCGCGTGCATACACACACGTGCACGCGCACGTACACGTGCACGCACACACCGGCATGCACATGCGCACACTAGCGCGCGCGCGCAAACGCGCTGCTCTCTGTAGGACTGTAGCAGGTGTCCAAGGGAGCGAGGTGAGGACCGGGCTTGACAATCTCTCACCACGCTGTGTTCCAAACTTCAGTTTACTTGCCTTCGGGTAAATGCTAGCATAACGGCCTCTCCCTTCAGGATAAATCTCCCTGAAGGACTGCCGACTCCCCCTTTCAAACTGACCCCGATTAGGGGACAGGCATGCCAGCGCAGCCAGTACGCCTTAAACCCATCCTTCTTCTGTGATTATGTATAAAGTAGTCTGCTCCGAAGAACCCATTTACTGATGTGGGGTTCGCACTTACCCTGCTGTCCCGTCGGAGACTACCTTACTGTGTGGCCTCAGACCAGCACGAAGCCGCTCTGGGCTTCCGTCTTCCGATCTGTGAAATGAAGTTGAACAGCTTGATCCTAAGAACTTTTCTACTGGTGACTTTCGAAGTGCTCACCCTTTACCCACTGGAAATCTAGGATTGGAAGTATCATCTCTCTCCCCTTCCTCCATCCCTGCTCCCCGCTCCTCACTCTGCTGCCTGTCCTTTGCGAGGGACCTGCAGGAACTGGGTCAAGGACTCCTTTGCCCTCTGGCTTGCATAAGGCCTCAGCCAACAAGGGCAAGCTGCCGCAGATCAGAAAGAGGAGGCTGAGGTCTGGGTGTGTTCACCTGACTTCTCCCTAGGAGCTCTCACCATGTAGGCTGCGCCTCCCCCTGGAAGGTGCCAGTGCCTGGATCTTCTCTTTGGACTCTCTCCTTGCAGGTTGCCTGACAGTTTCTTCCCCTTCTTTCTTCAGGACTTGGGGTGGTAACAGCTCTACTGTGACTAAACCCGGATACTGTGATATCCCTTGTGGTTCTCCCACTTCCAGACATCACTTTAGCAAGTGGGCCTTTGAAAACAAACCCTCCTTGGTGGGGGTCAGTCATAGAATGAACAGGTCCAATGGGGCGGAGGGCAGGGGGCATGAGCAGAAGGATCAGGAAGACCTCCAAGGGAAGAGGCAGGCCTTTGCAAGTTTGCACTGAAGCCTGTCTGGAAGGACAAGAAGTTTAGATGGACCACAAAGGAGTGGGAGAGGGCATTCTAAATAAGACAGTGGGGAGGAGGCTGCCATGATGCTTGCCTGTCTAGAGGAAAGAACTTGGTAGGGAAGGAACAAGGGTCATAGTTGGAAAGCCAATGAAGCCTCAATCTCAGGGACTTGAAGGGGAGACCGAAGTCTGGTATTTTGTTCTAGTGGAAATGAGAGACTTTGGATGGTTCTGGAGCAGGAGAATGGCCCGATCACACAGAGCCATTTGAGGCATGTTAATCTAGCAGTGGGGAGGAGACAGTATGCCACCAAAGGGGTAGCCCTGTGCAAAGGGCAGGGAGGGTGATGCCAAGTGGGATTCCCCTACCTGGTATTTCTCCTAGCGGTGGTGGGGGAGGGGCCGAGGCAGTGCCTCGGCGTTACCCCGAAGCCATCTCACACCCATGCCAGCCTCAAAAGAGCAGAGAGTGAAGTGCACCGCATCCTGAAGATGTAAGAGAAAACACATTCTTGGAAGAGATCTCCTCTCAAAGCCGTCCGCCCACAACCCCCAGAATAAGGGGTAGGCAATCTGCTTCTCCTGGCATCTGATTCAAAATGCTCCTAAGGCCAAGAGGACCTAAAAGAATACCTCTGCTCGTGTGTGCAAGAACAGCCCGACGGGGGACCATCTGTTTCAGGATGGGCTCAATGTGGGGGCAGAAACAGTAGCCCCCAAAGGGGTGCTATTTTGGTTTCCAGGAAAGTATCCTGTGAATATCCCCAGCCACCAACTGGAGATCTCTCTTTAGCTCTCTGCTTTGTTCTTTGCTAAGCCGACCCTCCCCCAGGTGGTGGGGAGTCACTCTCTGGGAGGTTCTCTGTCACTGATATCTGGGTGTGCACATGTTTGGGTGTGGAAGGAGTCTAGGGGCTCTGATCACCTGAGACAATGCAGACCCCGTAAGCAACAGTAAGGGTAAAGTGAGACAGATTCAAGAGACAGAGACCACTCAAACTGCCTACAAAAATTTCTGCTCAGGATTGGCCCTATATCTCTTCCTTGAAAAGATTGCTTTGAGTCCCAGATGGACCTGGAAAGGGATCCTCCTTCCCCGGGCAGGCCACACAGCCTGCCCTAAGGTCTACTTCTCTGACCATCCCCTGGTCATGTCAGGGTTATCACAGTGCTCCAAGGGAGGCACAGTGGTTGTGTGGATAAAGAAAGGGGGGGCCACATCCAAGCTCTGGAACATTCTAATATTTAGAGGTCCACTGAAAGAGATAGAGCCAGCAAAAAAGGAGAGATCTGTGAGTTAGAAGGAGAAAGAGAAAGTGAGTGTCATAAAAACCAGGAGGGAGAAAGGCAGAGGACATGGTCAGATAGCTCAGATACTCCTGGAGGGGGGTGGGGTATGGGTATCAGGATGACAATTATGGAGGTCCTCGATGATCTGGACAAAACTAGTTTCAGAGGAGTGAAGAAAACAGAAGACTGGTTTCTGCACCTCACCTGCCTTCTGAGGTAGATAGGTTTATCTTCACTTTGTAGATAAGGAAACTGAAGCTGAGAGATAAACTGACTCACTCAAAGCCTGGTTACCTGTCAGACTGGTACCCTACCACCTGTGATCATGGGGTCATGAAGGCTGTTAGAAATGTGGTTGACGGGGCACTCTGGTGGTGTTGACAGTGATATCAGTGGTGATGCTGGCGTTGATGCTGTTGGTAATGTAGATGATGATGGTGACGGTGACAGTGGCATTGGTGGTGGTTGTGCGAATGGGCAAGTTGATAAAAGACAGTGAAGCAAAAATTGATCTGTGGAATCAGACAGATCCAGATCTATATCCCAGCTGCTCAGTGACACATAAGCTTTTCAACATTTGAGCCTGTGTCCTAGCTGTAAAATGGAGATTATATTGCCTACCTCAGAAGGCTGTTGTAAAAATGACATGGATGGGGAGCACCTTGAGGCCCCTGGCTCCTGGTAGGCCCTCAGGAAATATTTGTTTCATTCATTTGCTCTCAGGACAAACTTAGGGAGTGCAGTGGGCCTCACTCTGTGAGCTAGACTCATTCCTCCCAGTCTAACTGCATTCCCCAACTAAAGTCGACTCTATTCTCAAGATCAGTCATGGCCATCTTGGAAACCATCTGTTCCCCGGGGTCACCCCTTGGTGCCCACATCCTGCTCTGGAAATGCTCTCCTGCCAGGAGCCCCACTCTCAGGTCTGCCCCACCCCAGCCTCAAGTGGATGAATGCCCAAGACCCTAAAAAGAAGAGGGTGGGAGAGTAGTAAACACTTACGGAGCACTATTATGTGCTCAGCTGTCTGGTCTTATTCAGGTGGGAAAGAGGAAGTACAGGCTTGAGTTGGGCTCTGGAATCAGAAGTGTCTGGAACGAAGCACCTCGCTTCCTTGATGTCTACTCAAATTAAACCTTCTTCATGAGCCTACCCTGACCATCCATCCATACAGCACCCCCACCCATAAGAATGTACCTATCACCCTAATCCTGCTCAGGTTTACCCATCCCCTTTCTAACCTGCTACAGTTTCTCTGTGTATTATATTTATCTGTCTTCCACCACAATATAAGTTCCAGAGGGCAGAGACTATGACCTCTTTTGTTCACTGATGCATCCCTAACACCTAAAACACCTCATCCCACCCGGTCATCTCCAGAAACCTTTCTTTGAAGTCTCCCTCTTAGATCAATTCATTTATTCATGACAGGGCCGGGCGGCTATTTGAGGAAGACGGAATGTTCCCTGGACTACAGAAGGTACCAGGCCCTGCTCCAGCACCTTGTCTGATGAGAGGAGCACGTGCTGTGAGGTAAAGCAAGCAGAGACGCTGGCCTGGCCCACCCCGGGCCTGGCTGGAGGGAAGTCCTTGCCGTTTAAACACTCCTCAGTCAACATCAGGTCCAAGGGGCAGAAGGCAGGTCTACCCCGTGTTTGCTCCAAGGGGTCCACCTACTGGGAAAACGCAGGTAAGTCAAACAAGGCTATTTGTTCTCCCCATACAGCAAACAAAAAAACTGGACGAGTCCTCCTCCAAGGCCTCCCTGCTGGACCGGAGAGGCATAACTCAAGTAATGGGAAGACAAATATTTTCTTGGAGAAAATGATAAAACTTGAGGCAGGAAAAGCAAACAGCATCTTTAAAAGGGCAGCTGGGGAGTTGGTGTGGAGCTGCCCCAGGAGCCATGGGAAGATTCCAGAAGTGGGAAGCACTTGGCCTATGGGCTCCTAGTTTAGAGGGATGGGCTGAGGGAAGTGGGCACTTTGCTCAAAGCCCCAAGCACGTTGGGCTCAGGGTGCTCTTATTCATCCCCCCACCTAGAACTGTCATCATTAGGAAGGCAGAGAGAATTCAGAAGACATGGTCCCAGACAGGCCAGAGCATGAGCTGAGAGCCAGACATGCTGGGCTTGAATCCCGTTACTCATTCACTCATTCATCTGTTTGGCCAGTCAGTCAGCCCTTGCACACATGTGCGCTGAGCGCCTACCGTGCACCAGACTCTGGCTGGTGCTGTGTGGTGTGAATAAGCCCTTGATCACGTCAGAGCCTCTGTGTTCTCTTCCATGAGGCTGGGGATCTGGGGCATTGATACCCCCAACTTGCATCCCCCACTGGTGAGGGTTAGCCCAAGGGCATTTCCAGATTGCACCTGCCTGCAGCCAAGGTGATCTGGGGAAAGCCCGCAGGCAGAGAAGCAGAGACAAGTAGGCGCTGTCACTGGGTTCCAGGAACAGTTGCAGGACAACTCAGGGGAACCCAGGAGGTGTGCAGTAGGAAGCCCACAAATTTGCTAGAGTCACCATTGACCCCACATTGCCAATCAGTGGCCTCCTCCCTGTGTGTTTCTTACAACTTCCCACTGTGCCGCTGTGCAGGGGGCCACCACCTGCCTCCTCCTCTCAGTGCCTGATGAGACCACCCAGGCCAGTCTTCTTCCCACAGCTCTGTCTGTCTCTTCCTCCTTGGGCACGTTTGCTGACTTATTTCTGCTCTCACCCTTAAGTGTCAAGCCCCCTGGAGTCTGCTGCTGATTCCCAGGCTTTGCCCCCATACTGATGAACCAGAGTCTCTAGGAATGGACCCCACGGAGCTGGTTAAAAGGATGTGCGTTTTAACCAGCAACCAGTGTAGGGTTGGTAGATAATACTCTGATGCCCAGAGGTACACCATATTTCAGACATACTAAAATAATACTTGTTTATCCCAAGGTGATTCTAATGTATCATTCAATTCAAGAATTTTTTTTTAATTTATTTGAGAGAGAGAGAGAGAGAGAGAGAGCATGAGCAGGGGGACAGTTAGGGAGAGGGACAAGCAGACTCCCTCCACACTGAGCACAGAGCCTGATATGGGGCTCAATCTCACAACCCCGAGATCATGACCTGAGCCTAAATCAAGAGTCACCCACATGGGGCGCCTGGTGGCTCACTTGGTTAAGCAGCTGCATTTGGCTCAGGTCATGATCCCAGGGTCCTGGGATTGAGCCACGCATTGGGCGCCCCACTCGGCAGAGAGCCTGCTTCTCCCCCTCCCTCTGCCTGCCACTCTGCCTACTTGTGGTCTCTCTCCATCTCTCTGTCAAATGAATAAATGAATAAATAAGAGTCAGCCACTTAACTGACTGAGCCACCCTGGAACCCCAACAATATTTTTGTGTACTCTCCCCAAATTACTTTATCCATGCCCTCAATTTTAATTACCAACTATATATGAGTGACTCAGATTTCTTTCTCACCCAGACCTCTCCCCTGAATTCCAAAAATGGTGGCACACTGGACATCTCAAATTCAGTGTGTTCAAAATAGAGCTCACTGTTTGCCACTTCCTCCCACACTACTCCCCAAATCTGCTCTTTCTTCTTTCTCCAAGTCATTGTGTAGCCCCTCCTCCCCATGTTGACCAGAAGGGTTATCTCAACACTCCTTCCTCTCCACCACCCCTTCTTGATTTCAGCTCTGGTCATGATCTCAGGGCCATGAGATCAAGCCCCACTTCAGACTCCACAATGGAGGGTGGGATAGAGTCCTGCATCGTGCCCCCTTGCATCAAGTCCCCTTGCTCAGCAGGGAGCCTACTTCTCCCTCCGCCTGGTGCTCCCCCTGCCTCATGCCCCTTGCTCAGCAGGGAGCTTGCTTCTCCCTCTGCCTGGTGCTCCCCCTGCTTGTATGGTCTCTCTCTCTCTCTCTCTCTCCCTCTCTCTCTCTGACAAATAAATAAATTTTAAAAAAAGTAGTGCCTTTCCCCAACTTTTTTTTTCTTTGCCAAACTCCTATTCATACAGCAAAACCCAACTCAGGTATAACTTCCTCCAGAAAGCCTTCCCTAACTCCCCACTCCAAAAGAGTTAACGAGAGCCCACTCTAACCTCATAAAACCTTTATTCCTCAACCAAGTTCTCACTGTTGCAGGGGAATGGGAACTCACAGGTGCCCCTACCAGAACAGTGTGCTTTTGAATCCCTAAGACCTAGGAGATACTCCATATGTGTCTGTTAACTTAGAGCAAATAAAAGTTTCTCCCGGTTCCAGCGTGCTATGATTGTATGCCACTGGTTCATAGGGCTTTCTCCAAATCCGCTCCGCTCTTACAAAGAAGCAGAAAGACAATTATTTTTCTTTTCCATTGCTAGTTCCTATTAATTCAGTCAAGATAAATAAAAATTAATAGGCACTCATTTGTCATGTGGATTTAATAATCCAAAATTACATTTGTCTTGGCCCAGAGTGTTAATACATCTCATAATATTTGCAATTTACTGAGAAAAATTTAGGATCCAGTGTCATCTCTCCTGCTTAAATGAATACACACACACACACTCACACACACAAATACTGGCCCGGGGTCTGCAGGAACTAGGAAAGGAAGACAGAACAAAACTGTGGACTCTGAGAATCCCTGAAGAAGGATCACCCAGACCAGGACACAGCTCCTTACCCACAAATTGTCCCCGTCCCTCCCAGTCAAAGCTACTGAGGGAAAAGATGATGAAGCCCTTGGCAAATTGTCATGGAAAGGATGTAACTTCCTCTTTAGCTCCATTCCTAGATAGTACATCTCCAAGCTCCACTCCCCTACGGAAGTCTGGTCATTGACCTAGAAAGCCACCTGCAAGAGTGGAAGGAAAGAAGTAAAGGTCCTTTGCTTAGCACTTTACTCCCACAATCCTCCACCACTTGCCCAGATTCTCCAGGCTGATAAGAAGCTCATCTCCCTCCTTCTGTTTGATGCTCTCTGGAGCCTCTCATGACCCACCCCTGCCAGGCAGAGACAGAAGAGACGCAGCCCACATGGTCCCCAGTAGGGTGACAGTGTCACCACCTACAGCACAGTTCCGTGTTGCAGTTGAACAAAGCATTCCACTACTAAAAAAGCTTTAGGACTACAGGATGGAAACAGACACCTGGAGCATTTGCATTTTCTTCTCAAGCAAGAAGTATTTCAGAAGGAAAGTGCCGATGTGCAGTCTATAGTCTGTCCCCACAGCCCTCTGTGTCCACTAATGCTTGAAGGGATTTTTGTCAATTCTAGAGAGTGACTGGGGCAGCAAGGACAAAAGTCCCTTATAAGGAAGTGGGACAAGAGCAGAGGGATGGAAAGCGTGCAGATGGGACCTCAGACCCCAGCTTCAGCCCGCAGCAGCCCCGCTGGACCGTCTGTCGGTCCACCTTGGCCTCTCCCCACCTTGGCATCCTGCCAGCCTCTTCTGCAGACGCCTCCAGGAACTGGGTTCCCAGCTTCCCCTTCGGCACAGAGTCCCAGGCTATATTCTGCCCATGAGACTCGCCTATGATCTCTAGAAGGCTAAAGAGCAAGAGACCATCCTTCTCCAGAGGCAGCTGGAAAGTTTGCCCACCTCTGGCCGGCACCTGCCCTCCCCTGTTCACAGCCGCTGGCTTCCTGAGGTTCTTCTGCACGGTTCCAGGGGAGTTTCAGAGAACTCTGTTTTGGAACCTGCGAGCTGGCCTTCAGCAATGACTTCCTGACCTTCACTCTCTCTCCACCCTTCCTGCAGCTGCTAAGGTGCTAATTCCCTGAATTCACACTCTTCCTACTTGAAACACGCAGCATCTGGGGCTGACTAGCGGCAGCTCTGCAAACCTTAGGAAAGCCACCTTACCTTTCAAAGGCAAAACGGGGATATTGACACCTGTCCCATGAAGTCCTTGTGCAGACTTGACCCAAGTACTCCTGGCTTGCACCTGGCCTGGCCTCCTTCTCCTCCCCTCCCAGGCCTCCCGTGTCTCTGCCCTCTTCTCTGCCACCCCTCACCCTGGATAGGCCGTTTTATTGTATGGCCAGTTCTTTGTGAGTATCAGTGAGGCCTACCTGCATGCAGCTCAGCGGACTGTTCAAAGGACTATGGGTAATAAAAGGGAAGAGATGGACCTGGAAGGAATGAGGAGTAAATACATAAAGGAGGGTGAGCGTGTAAGGGCGGGTCCTGGTGTCCTGGGTGGGGGAGGCCAGAGGGCAGAGAACGGCCTGCAGGCACAGGGGTCCTGGGCACCGCCCATGTGCCCACGGAGCAGAGGCTGCTGTTGAAGGCAGGCAGTCCCTACCAAATGGCTTCATTCTCCCTACAGGGGGAGAGACCGGACCTCACACTTGGCCTTCTTCAGGAATACAGGTGAGGCCTTCTTCATGTCTGCTTCTCAGGTGAGGCTGTGTGCTCAGGAGGGCAGGACCCTGTCTGGCTTACTCAGTGTGTAGTAGTGTCCAAGGTGATGAGTCCTGGGATGGGGGCAGGGGGCGATGGGAGATAGAGCTGCTAGCTCACGAGAGGAGGACGAGGCATCCCAATGAGCTCCTGGGAGTGGGGGTTCCCTGCAGGTGACGGTGATGCCAGGGGCTTGTGGGGACAAGCTGGTGGCAGGAGTGAAGAAGGCAGACCTCGGATTTCTTCATACAGGGGTAGTAGGAGACAAGCAGGGACAAGGGATGAGGGTATGGGCCCAGGCGTCAAAGTGTGGCTCCTGCTATCTAAACTGAGATAGGAGGAAGCTGCTGAGCAAGAGGGAAAGAGAAGTGTTGAAAGCCTCAGGGACTTGATGGGGAGACTTAGGTACAGGGTGGGGGGGCTTGGAGGTGACAGGCTGTGGCTAGAGGAGGCTGCTGTTGGGTTGAATTCCAAAGAGATCCGCGACCAAGGATGACAAGTTCCAGTGGTCCCCAATCTGGCCAATCCCCAGAAGTTCAGACCCAGTTTCTGCATCTCATTTCTGGAGCCTCTAGGACCTGGGAATCGCTGTTTTAAAGCTCCCCAAATGGCATCTGTGATCAGCCAGCTCTGGGAATCCCTAGTATGGAGGGTAGAAGTGAGGTTATGACTACAGCAGTGATAGTCATCGGATCTGAAAAGGCGTGGGAAACGCATGAGGGGTAGCTGAGGGAAGTATCATTTCAGGAGGACACCAATGTCCCCAAGACGATGGCAGACCTTGTGTGAGGAGGAAGACTGTGAGCAGGTGCCAAGGCCCCGGATGAATCTGGAGGTGTGATCTCATGGGGTGGTGGCCATGAGGCCATGTCTTGGCTGGCTGAGCCTCAGGCATCCCCGGGACAGCGCTGCCTGTGTTGGGGATAGAGCTGAGGAAAGAGCAAAGACGAGCTTCCAGAACAGCCTCCAGAGCCTCCTCAGAGCTACACACCAGTCCCCCAGCACTTACGGGGCTTGTACTCTGTGCCCAGCCCTGTGCCAGACACCACGGGGCTGGAGAGAGGTAAGCACTGTGCCTGCCGCATCAGGACCCCGACATCTTGGGCAGAAGCGCTGGTGTCTGTCCCCTGCCCAGGCCTGGGACTATTTCAGCTCCAGTAAGAATCAGGGTGTTGGGGGCACCTGGGTGGCTCAGTGGTTAAAGCCTCTGCCTTCGGCTCAGGTCATGATTCCAGGGTCCTGGGATCGAGCCCCGCATCGGGCTCTCTGCTCAGCAGGGAGCCTGCTTCCCTTCATCTCTCTGCCTGCCTCTCTGTCTACTTGTGGTCTCTGTCTGTCAAATAAATAAATAAAAATTTAAAAAAAAAAAATAGAATCAGGGTGTTGGCCAGGGGCTTCGAGGAGTTTTAGCAAGGGACATTTTGTAGCACTATGGACAGCTGAGGGCCGGTGGCAAGTGTGACACCAAGGTGCCCAGAGCTGCAGCCCCTACCCTGCCCTGGACCCTGCTCCCTTCTGACACTGCATCACAGGCACTTTCAGACGCGTCTGGAAACCGTGCCCTTGTCACAGACAGGGTGGACCCCTCAAGCAGCCACAGCAGCAAAGGGCAGGGACAGGTGGCAGACAGGGCAAAACAGAAAGACCTAGACAGACACCACATGGTGACTGTGACATGACGCGGCACTCTGGGGGGACTCTCCAAAGTACTGAAGAAGACTTTGCTCCTAGTCCTGCCCAAGCAGCTGGAGAGAAGAGTATGTGCGTGCAGAGTGGGAGCCTCCCCTGTACATGCTGTCAGGTGAGGCCCCGGGACACTAGGATCACACATGCACGGTCTACCTCACAATCACCTGCCTGCTTCTGCAGAATGCAGATTCTTGGGCTCCTCCCCAGACCAGCTATATCAGAAGCTCTGGGCAATACTGCCAAGAAATGTGCACATTCTTTTAAAGTAGGCTCCACACCCAACATGGGGCTCAAACTCTGCACCCTGGAGATCAAGAATCTCATGCTCTCCCTCCTGAGCCAGGCAGGTGCCGCAGAAATCTGCATTTTAAACAAATTCCAAAGGGGGCCTCATCACTCTACCAATATTTCCCATACTCTGCCTTCCTATCACCTCCGAAGAAAGTATTAGCAGGCCCATTATACAGATGAGGAAACCAAAACTCAGGGAGGTTAAGTCACTGGCCTGATATCTTATGGTGGAGTTCAAAGCCAGGTCTTTTGATTCCATGGCCTCCGATGTTCTTTCAATTACTCTCTTCCCTCAGAGAGGGACAATGTGATTGGTAGCCCAAGAGGTAGGGTCATCAGAGACTGCTTGGGTGGGGAGCTGCTCTGAGCTGGCCAGGACCGGGCAGGGGAGAGGTGAAGGGCATGGAAGACAGCCATTGCTGGAGCTTCTGTGACACCAAGCATAGATCTGTTGCCACACACCCAGTCTGGCTCACTGAGCCCCCACATCAGCCCTTTGGGCTCCATGTTCCTATTCTCCCATGGAAGCTGGGACACTTTGAGCTCGAGAAGGTTAGGTCACCTTAGGGGAACGTGGCCAGTCAGTGGGGGAACTTGAACTAAAGAGGCCAGGGAGGCTCTGACTGGGCTGAGCAGGGCCCTGAGACACTCTCCCCAGGTTCTCCAATTACAGACCCCTTATCCCCATGTGACCCCACAAATAGGGCGGCTTTGTAAGGAGTGTGTCCAATCTCTGGGCCTTTGAGTCTTGGGTCCAATCATACAAAGCAGCCTCTAGCCAAGTCTCTCATGAAATCAGGCAGCAAGTCTGAAGAGTTTCGGAAGATGCCCATTGCTCTGTGGGACGTTCAAGGCAACTAACTGCCTTTGGAAAGCAACATATGAGCCAGGTTTCTCTATCCAACCCTACCTAAGGGACAGAGGTGCAAGGAAGGACAGAGGGGATCGGGGAGAGGCCAAAAGGTGTGAGGCATGAAGAGGTATGTGTTAACTCTGGAAAAAGAAAAACCAAAACAAAACTTCGCTGCCTTTCTGCAGCTGCTTAAACACACCCGGGCTGCCCACCTCCGCCAGCCTGTATCCCTCCTTCCTGAAGATAAGCACATTCCCTTCCTTCTCACCATCTGAGCCCACAGGAGCCCTCCCTCCTCCTGAGATGTGACTTCCTGGGGCCGAAGCCGTTGGCTGCGATGGTCAGGATGCCTCATCATCCCAGCCACTCAGAGATGGGCTCTGCTTCTGGTCCCATGACAGCAAAAGGGACCAACATGCAGGCAGGGAAATGCACTGAATGCCCACTTATCCCCGGTGTCACCATTTTAATTGGTCATCCGCCCCTGCCACAGCATCTCGAGAGAGCCCAGACTGGAGAGGAAGGCCCCAGGCATCAGGATGTGGCCACAGCTGTTCAGCAATGGGCTCTCCGGGCCATCGTGTGGTCACAGCGTCAGGCCCAGCGGCAGACAGAGGGTCACACGCCCCGGAGGCCCCTGCCACAGGCGGGGCCTGCCCCAGGCTCTAAACAGTTTCTCTCTGGCACTCTGTCCCCAGCCACAAAGCACCCAGAGTGAGCCTGGATATGACCCTGCCAAACTTGAGGCGGTGTCCCCAGAGAGGCCTCTGGCCGGTACACCCCTGCTGTCCTCCCCAGCACGTGCCTTCCCACGGGGCCCAGGCTTGGCTGACTGCGGGAGCTGAGAGAGCACAGGACAACCCTGGGTGACAGAGAAGAGGATGGAGAGCCAGGGACAGATTGTTATAAATAGGCATGTGTGACTGAGAAGGTCACCAGCCAGAGTGAAACACGCCAGAAATTCTCCAAGAGAGAGAGAGACAGACGAACGTCATCTGAGCATCTCACAACCTCTCTGTCTCAGCGGGGAGAACAGGAGTGGGTTCCAAGACAAGGCCAGGGTGAGAGAGTGGCCACAGACACCCCCTCCTCACGCCAGGACCAGCAGCCCAAAAGGCTCTGGGATTGAAGAGTCACTTTTTCGTTGCACTGATTTCTTGAAGAGGCTGCCTTTTCTTGGCACGCCCAACACTGGCCAAGCCACATGGAGGGCAAGAGGGTCAGGAGACAGAAGGAGGCCACTCAGGCCCCTCACTCCTTCACACCTCCTGCTCCCCAGCCTGGCCCACAGCTGAACTCTTGCATGGCAGCTGAGGGAGAGGCCCCCTGCAGAATATCCAGCCATTTCGAGAGCCGTCTTTGTCACGCCTGGCCAGGGGGTGTTCCTGGCATGTCGTGGGTGGAGGCCAGGGATGTCGCTCAGGGCTTGACCATGGGGACAGTCGGTCACAACAGAGGATCATCGGGCCCCCCTGGTTGACAGTGCTGAGGTGAGAAACCTGGCCCAGCCCTTTCGTGCGTCCCCTCCACCTCCACACACCACCTCCTTTCCCCTTCATTTCCAAGGGCCCTGTCGAGGCAGCCAGAGCACACAAGTACTCATAGCTACGCAAATAGCAACTCCTTATTTGCCATGTTTGTTCAGCCAATATTGACTCTGCAGCCTAACACTGGGGCTATTCAGCCGGGGTTTTTCTCCATATTGTTTGAGCAGCATTGGAACAGCCTGTGATCATGGGTGGCAGAGCAGGAAACGGCGCCTCCCTCCTAGGCACTCCCTTCCCCCAGCCGCACCCCCTCCGTGGGACGCTCCGGGAAAGACAGAGGAACTTATGTGCTCGTGGAGTTAAGCGGACCCAAAGCCTGCTCCTCCGCTGAGCAAACATGCCGAGGTTCGAGAGGGAGCCTGCTCCTCGGCTAAGTCAACACTCCAGGGAAGCCGGAGTAGCTGAAAAAGGTTACACAGGGAGGCTGTCCCCTGGGGTGCGGCCGGGGGAATAATGCTGGTGAGGCGGCCCCAGGCGGTAAGCCAAACCCCTTGCTGCGATCTGCTGGGGGAGGTAGGTGGGGAAGGCCTGCAAGGACTGGGGTTCATTGAGCCTGGGTGACCGAGCCGTTAATCCATCCATCACCCAAGCCCCGGACAGGGGAGGGCCTCACAAAGGTGCGAGATGTTGCACCCATCGGGACCAGAAGCTTAGAGCCGGAGGGCCTTTGTGGGCAAGCTAATGCAGCCACCGAGTTGTGATGATGAAGACCTAGAAAAGCAGCCTCCGTCGTGGGGCTGGTCCTTGCTGTGAGGGAGCACAGCCACTGGGCGCAAGTTCAGAACAGAGAACAGCCCGCTCCTCAGAACAGCACTCTCCCTGCCAGCTGGGCTCAAGTCCCTGCCACGGGAGCCAACATTGAACATGCTACAGTGAAAGGCTTTCAAACAGAGTCCCGGAGAGGGACAGTGACCTCCATTCATGTCTGGAGCAAGCTGGGATGTCAGGTTCTTCCCGAGAGCCATCCCGGAGGGGCAGAGGGAACAAGGAGCAGAAACCAGTGGCCGGGCCTACACAAGCCACAGGGGTGATGGAAGGAAGGTGGGATGTCGTGCATTCCAGAGGGGGAACCCCGAGGCAGGGAAGCACAGCTGTGAAGCAGGTGTGGAACCGAGACCCCCGAGGGGCTCCAGTGAGGGTCACAAGCACAGCCACCCTCCCCAGCCCAGGCGAGCAGCCCCGCAGCGAGACCAGACCAGCCACAGAGCCTTCGGAGGATACAAAACCACACAGAGTCCTTGGGCCGGCTTTCCCTTGCCCACAGTAAAGCGAATCTCGGCTTAGCTGTAGGACTGGATCTGGGCCCATCGCATGTCTCTAGGTCAACATTAAACAAGTTGCCAGAATCATCGAGGGGGCATTCTAAAAATTAGCTCTGGCCAGCCCTAGTGGCCTGGGAGCACCAAAATGGTCATTTGCTGAAATTGGTCATTAACATTTTCTACTAACTGCTCTCTCCAAAGGCTTAGAAAATGAGGGGGGAACTCCTCAGAAATCAGCAGTTTTGTAGGCTCTCATGACCTGGACTCAAAGCTTCAGAAGCTATTCATTTTTTAAAAGTACATGGTGGGCATTTTCTACATGTGGTGGAATGCTTTTATTCAATGCCAAGTCATTCCAGTCTTCCCCCACAGGAGACATGTTAGCCAATGTGCCTGCCGGGCCAATGCCCCCTTCCCTAAGAAGGTCTTCCCACCCATAAGAGTGGTCCCAGCAGCCATGATTTATGCACCTGAATGCACCCTGTTGGAACAGAGACAGACACCTGACTGAGGAGATGCACCCCATTGGCTGCCCATTGGCCAATCAGATTCCTCCTGGGAATTTAGGTTTAGACTCTTGGTGGTGTTGGGTCCATGATCTGAGAGATCATGTCTCCATGGAGGTGGACATTTTTGGTCCTAGAGAAGGCCAGTCTTCACAGAAAAGACAGAAACAGACCTCCTGAGAGAGGATGAGATTTAAAAAAATAACAAAACAAAACAAATCACAAGGCCCCAGAGAAGAAGGGACACAGAGCACAGACAACCAGCTGTCTGGGTCTCTGAGAACTTTCCAGTAGTGTCACCCTGAGCCTCTCCTGCACACTGGTTGTCAACCCTGCCCTTGGATTCAATGAGACTCCTCATAGCCTTCCAACAAATTCATTATTGTCATTATCAAGAGCTATGTTTATAGTTATGTTTCTTGCATCAAACAGTTATTGAACAAGACACCTATTACAAAATCACCTCTTTGGAAGCATCTGGGTGGTTCAGATGGTTAAGCATCTGCCTTGGGCTCAGGTCATAATCTTGGGATCCTGGGTCCTGGGATCGAACTCCATGTCAGGCTTCCAGCTCCACGGGGAGTCTGCTTCTCCCTCTGCTTGTGCTCTCTCTGTTTCTCTCTCTCTCTCATGAATGAATAAATAAAATCTTCAAAAAAAAAAAAGAACGAAAGAAAGATAAATAAATCACCTGTTTTCTGGACTGGATATCTCACCCCTTCTTCTTCCTCACCCTTAGATCTTACTTGACTCCTTCTTTCCCTGGTATTTCCATGTCTTCCAAATTTAGTGCTTCCTTTCAGTGCGTCCGTAATAATAGCCAGCAGGATGGCTCAGGGATCAGCAGATGAGTACTCTGTGTAGCCTAGACCCCACATTCCACTCAGTGGTTTGCTTGCTTAGCCTACTTCAATGGAGGCCCTGAGCCCATCCGTCAATAATTAGTCATTCAACAAACATCCATCAAGTTATGTCCCAGCCCCAGCAAACATATGTCAAAAAAACAAACAAACTTTAAAAGACCACAGAGAAAATGCAAGCATGTTTTTTCCAGGTTCTTGTCACAATAGAGGACCAATTCTGATGTGTTACCAGCCCTAACACAGCCAGGAGCCACCAGTTACAGCAGCAACCCAGTCAGAAGGAGAAGTGTTGAGACAGGTACAGCTTTTACTTTATTAACTGTGGAGGGGTAGTAGCTAACTGTTGCTCATGAAGGAAAATAACCCCCCCCCAGTGAATCCCCAAGAGAAATGGAAGGGTAGTTGGACCACCTACTACTGAAGGGCCCTGAAGGGCTCACAGTGGCCCAGACTCCAGGCACAGGAGACCTGGAGGGCATTCATCTCATCTCATCCCATCCCCTGTGCATAAGGCATCTACTGTGTGATAGGGAAATGCCTCCCATCCCTATACCCTGCAGTATTGTCCTGCTTCTCAATTTGATTAGTGCTACAATAATAATAATACAACCATTAACTTAGTAAGATTAACCTTGTAAAACCATCTAACAAATCTGTCTGCCTTGCCATTAATGCAATCAACGGTTCTCTCTTTCTCTTTTTCTCTCTCTCTCTATATATAAAATCTTCACAGGTATTTTCTCATTTGCATTTTACT
>RCUC01124876.1:0-20507 GCA_003697995.1 Taxidea taxus jeffersonii | reverse complement strand
TATATTTAATATAATTTGTACATCTCTAAAGTGTTAATAGCATATTCCGTTGAGTTAGTAATACAGTGCATTGGATGATAGCAGGAGTTTATTTAATCATTTTATATAATAAAGTATGTTTTCATACCCAATTTGATAATCTTCTTTTTTAGAAAGTTTTTATTTATTTATTCGACAGAGAGTGAGACAGAGAGAGAGCAGGAACACCAGCAGGGAGAGTGGGAGAAGGGAAACAGGCTTCCCATCCAGCAGGGAGCCCGATGTGAGGCTTGATCCCAGGACCCTGGGATCACGACCTAAACTGAAAGCAAACACCTAACAACTGAGCCGCCCAGGCGCTCGCCTTTATTTCTTTCTTTCTTGCTTGCTTGCTTTCTTGCTTTTTTCTTTCTTACTTACTTTTTTATTCAGTGTTGCAATCCCATAAATCCAGGGTGGAACATCACAATTGTGTAAGAATGATATGTTAAATATTAAAAAATTTCAGTAACCTGTCCTCAACGTTGGAAGTCTTTCCTGAAAGGATATTTCTAATTTAAATTCAATTAGCCAACATATAGTACATAATTAATTTTTTGCAATAATTCATCAGTTGCACACAACACCCAATGCTCATCACATCACATGATCTCCTTAATGCCCTCCACCCATTTAGCCCATACCTCCATCCACCTCCCCTCCAGAAACCCTCAGTTTGTTTCCCAGAGATCAGAATCTCTCAGGTTTGTCTCCTTCTCCAAATTCTTCCCATTCAGTTTTCCCTCACTTCTCTTTTTTTTCCTCTGCACTATCTCTTATAGTCCATGTATGAATGAAACCCTATAATAATTGTTTTTCTCTGCTTGACTTATTTCACTTAGCATAGTACCCTCCAGTTCCATCTATGTCAAAGGAAATGGTAGGTATTCATCCCTTCTGATGGATGAGTAATATTCCATTGTATAAATGAACCACATCTTCTTTATCCATTAACCAGATGAAGGGGGTCTCAGATCCTTCCACAGTTTGGTTATTGTGGACATTGCTGCTATGAACATTGGAGTACAGGATTTATTTATGATTTCACTACATCTGTATTGTGGAGGTAAAAACCCAGTAGTGCGATTTCTTGATCATAGGGTAGCGCTATTTTTAACTTCTAGAGGAAACTCCATACTGTTTCCAGAGTAGCTGTACCAACTTGCATTCCCAGCAACAGTGTAGGAAGTCTTCCCTTTCTCCACATCCCCTCCAACATTTGTTGTTCCCTGTCTTGTTAATCTTAGCCATTCTATCCGGTGTAAGGTGATAGATCACTGTGGTTTTGATTTGTATTTCCCTTATGGCAAGTGATGTGGAGCATTTTTCATGTGTCTGTTTGCCATTTGTATGTCTTCTTTGGAGAAGTATCTGTTCATGGTAGATGCCCATTTCTGGACTGGATTATTTATTTTTGGGGTGTTAAGTTTGAGAAATTCTTTATAGATCCTGGATACCAGCCTTTTATCGTTTATGTCATTTAAAAACATCTTCTCCCAATCTGTAGGTTGCCTTTTAGTTTTTTTGACTGTCTTTTTTGCTGTGCAAAAGCTTTTTATCTTGAAGAAGTACCAATAGTTTGATTTTGCTTTTGTTTCCCTTGTTTTTAGAGACGTGTCATAAAAGAAGTTTCCGTGACCAAGGTTGATGTGGTTACTGCCTGTGTTTTTCTCTGGAATTTTGATGGATTCATATAACATTTACTTCTTTCATCCATTTTGAGTTTATATCTGTGTATGGTGTAAAAGAATGGTCCAATTTCAATCTTCTTCATGTGGCTGTCCAATTTTCCCAGCACCATTTGTTGAAGAGAAAGGTACTTTTTCCATTGGATATTCTTTCCTGCTTTGTCAAAGATTATAGAGTTGGGGGTCCTTTTCTGGACTCTCTGTTCCATGGATTCCCTGTTTCTGTTTTTTGCCAATAACATGTTTTCGTGATTATCAAAACTTTGTAATAAAACTTGAAATCAGGCATAGTGATGCACCCAGCTTTGGTTTTCTTTTTCAACATTACTCTGGTGATTCAGGTTCTTTTTTGGTTCCATGCTAATTTTAGGGTTGTTTCTTATACCTCTGTGAAAAAAGTCAATGATAACTTGTTAGGGATTAATTTGAATGTGTAGATTGCTCTGGATAGCATAGACATTTTAACAATATTTGTTTTTCCAGTCCATGAGCTTAGAGTGTTTTTCCATCTTTTTTTGTCTTAGTCAATTTTCTCAAAGTTTTCTGTAGTTTCTAGAGTACAAATTCTTAACCTCTTTGATTAGGTTTATTCCTAGGCATCTTATGGGTTTGGGTTCTATTGCAAATGGAATTAATTCCCTAATTTCTTTTTCTTCTGTTTCCTTGTTAGTGTATAAGAAACACAACTGATTTCTGTGTATTAATTTTGTATTTGCCATGTTGCTGAATTGCTGTATGAGTTTTAGCAACTTTGGGATGGAGTCTTTTGGGATTCCCACATAAAGTTTCAGGTCATCTGTTAAAAGTGATATTTTGACTTCTTCTTTGCCAATTTGAATGTCTTTTATTTCTTCTTCTTGTCTGATTGCTGAAGTTAAGACTTCTAGTACTATGTTGAACAATAGTGATGAGAGTGGGAAACCCTGTCTTTTTCCTGACCTTATTGGTAAAGCTGACTCATTGAGAATGATATTCACTTTGTGCTTTTCATAGATGGCTTTTATGATTTTAATGTATGTTGTCTCTATTACTGTACTGTGGACAATTTTGATCAAGAAAGTATGCTGTATTTTTCTAATGCTTTTTCTTCATCAAATTAGAGGATAACATATTTCTTGCCTCTTTTCACATATTATGTGACCTATCATGTTGATTGATTTGCAAATGTTAAACCACCCTTGCATCCCAGGAATAAATACCACATGATCGTGGATAAATAATCCTTTTAATGTACTGTTGGATCCTGTTGGCTAGCATTTTGCTGAGTATTTTATTTTGGCATCATCAGGGATATTGGTCTACAGTTCTTGTTTTTGATGGAGGTCTTTGTTTAGTTTTGGGATCCACGTTGCTGGCCTCATAGAAGGAGTGTGGAAGTTTTCCTTCTGTTTCTATTTTTTGGGAACAGCTTTAGGAGAATAGGGTTATTTCTTCTTTAAATGTGTGGTAGAATACCCTTAGGAAGCCATCTGGCCTGGACTCCTGTTTTTTGGGAGGTTTTTGATTACTGCTTCAATTTCTTTTCTACTCATTGGTCTGTTCAGATTTTCTACCTCTTCCTGTTTCAGTCTCCTTAGTTCAGGAATGCATCCCTTTCTTCTAGATTGCCTAGTTTGTTAGCATATAGCTACTGGTGATAAGTTCTAACAAATGTCTATATTTTTTTTAGCATAATCTTGATCTCTCACTTTTCATTCATTATTTTATTAATTTAGCTCCTCTCTATTTTCCTTTGGATAAGTCTGGCCAAATGAGATTGATCTTATTCATTCCTTCAAAGAACCAGCTTCTAGATTCATTGATCTGCTCTACTTTTCTAGTTTCTAATTAGTTGATCTCTTCTCTAATCTTTATTTTTTCTCTTCTCCTACTTGGCTTAGCGTTTATTTGCTGTTCTTTCTCCAGGTCCTTTAGGTGTAAGGTTAGCTCGTGAGTTTGATATTTTTCTACTTTTATGAGAGATGCTTGGATTGCTATGTACTTCCCATTTATGATGGCATTTGCTGTATTCCAGAGGTTTTGACAGACTTAGCCACCCAGATGTCCCTATATTCCAGAGGTTTTGAACTGGTGTGTTTTTATATTGAGTAGTTTTCATGAACATTTTATGTTCTTTTTAAAAAAATATTTATTTATTTGACAGACTGAGATCAGAAGTAGGCAGAGATGCAGGCAGAGAGAGAGGAGGAAGCAGGCTCCCTGCTGAGCCAAGAGCCTGATGAGGTGCTCAACCCCAGGACCCTGGAATCATGACCAGATCCAAGGGCAGAGGCTTTAACCCACTGAGGCACCCAGGCTCCCCTAAGTTCTTCTTTAATTTTCTGGTTTACCCATTCATTCTTTAGCAGGATGGTCTTTAACCTCGAAGTGTTTGACTTCCTTTCAAATTTCCTCTTGTGATTGAGTTCCAGTTTCAAAGCATTGTGGTCTTAAAGTATACATGGGATAATATACATGGAATAATTATAAAAATAAAATATTATAAAAATATAAATATAAATATAAAAAATTTAAAAATATAAAAAATAAAATATACATGGAATAATCTCAGTCTTTTGGTATTGGTTGAGACCTGATTTGTGACCCAGGCTGTGATCTGTTCTGGAGAATGTTCCATGTGCACTAAAGAAGAATGAGTATTCTGTTGTTTAAGGATAGAATGTCATATATATATATATACATATATATATATAATGTTCACAGATTATAATCTTCACAGATATTATTTATATAATGTTCACAGATTATAATCTTCACAGATATTATATATATACATATATATGTATATATATGTATACATCCTGCTGAGGATATATATATATATATGTATATATATACATATATATGTATATATATGTGTGTATATATATATACATCTGTGAAGTATGTATGAAGATGTGACACATCTGTGAAGTCCATTGGGTCCAGTGCATGAAAGCCTTTATTTCTTTGTGGATCTTCTACTTAGATGATCTGCCCATTGCTGAGAGTGGGGTGTTGATGTTCTCTACTATTAATGTATTATTATCAATGTGTTTCCTTATTTTGATTATTAATTGGTTTATATAATTGGCTGCTCCCATGTTTGTTCAGCCATCCTTCTCTGGACAAAATGACTAGAAGGAGGAATTCACAACAAAAGAAAGAACCAGAGGCAGGGTTCTCTGCCACAGAGCTAATTGATATGGATATAAGTAAGATGTCAGAGATGGAATTCAGGATAGCAATTATAAAGTCAATAGCTAGGCTTGAAAAATGAATAGATGACAACAGAGAATCTCTAATGTTGAAAATTAAATCTCAGCAGGAAGAAATGAAATATTACCATTTGCGACGACATGGATGGAACTAGAGCGTATTATGCTTAGCGAAATAAGTCAACTGGAGAAAGACAACTATCACATGATCTCCCTGATATGAGGAAGTGGAGATGCAACGGGGGTGGGAGTTAAGGTGGTAGGAAAAGTAAAAATGAAAGAAGATGGGATCGGGAGGGAGACAAACCAAAAGAGACTCTTAATGTCATAAAACAAACTGAGGGGGGTGGGGGGAAGAGGGGTTGGGAGAGGGTGGTGGGGTTACATTATATGTTTAAATAAAGCTTAAATAAAGTTAAAAAATGCAATTAATTAAATGCCATTTAAATTGGAAACTCAAAGTGCTAGGGTAAATTGAGGTGAATTGATAATTACAGTAGTTTGATCTTCTTGTTGGATAGACCCTTTAAGGATTATATAGTATCCCTCTACATCTCTTCCTAGCGTATTTGGTTTTAAATTCTAACTTGTTTGCTATGAGATTTGCTACTCCAGCTTTCTTTTGAGGTCCATTAGTATGGTAAATTGTTCTCCTTCCCCTCACTTTTAATCCTGAGGTGTATTTATGGTCAAAATAAGTCTCCTGTAGACAGCATATAGATGGGTCCTGCTTTTTTTTTTTTAATCCAATCTGAAACCCTGTGTGTTTTCATGGGAGCATTCAGCCCATTTACATTCAGAGTAATTATTAGGACTAGGCAGTAAAGCTAGGAGAGGATGTGTGATGCTAAACCAGGAGAGACAAGTTGTGTGTTCCCAGAGTGTCTTCTCTGTGTCATCCAGCAGTGTTGGGCTGCCCAAGCCCATTGGGTTTAGTCGGGTCCCCTGAATATGCAGAGTTCCCAGGATGGACAACACTCACTCCCCAAGAATCCTTCTGAGATGACAGCTTTAAACTGGCTCTGAATCTCCCCTCTCAGACTGGCTACCTGATGAAGTTCCAGGCTTACCATCATCAAAGCTCTTGGGTGTCCGTTCCTGGAGGGAACCTGAAGCCATCCTGCACAGCCCTGCCTGAGAGGGCAGTCCAGATTCCTCTAGGGGTGTCTTCAGGTAAACGAAAATACACATTTGTGCAGATTAGCACTTGAAATAAGGCAGTGTCCTGGTACCCCAATAGCTTATTACTGGAACCTAGCCTCTCCCTACAGATGCCTTGGTTCAAATTCCAGGTTCCCCTGACCCATGTCACCCACTAAGGTACAGTGTGTACTCTTCCAGCTGGCCTTTGGCTCTTGGGTTATGGTAGGTTCAGGCTAGTCCCCCAAAGCTGCATAGCATCTAGAGGGGATGGGGCAAAATCACCCCAAATCTTCCTGAGGTGGCAGTTTTCAACTGGGGACTACCAGGCCCCATTTGGACTGTCTGCCTGATAGTGCCCTGGGCTTACCAGTAAGAAACTATCTTAGTGAGGGTAACCTAACCAGTGCTCTGGGCTGATGCTGGCAAAACCATTTCCTCCAACTCTGCCTTCAAGGGGACTATGCACATTTGTGCCCAGTAGATATTCCAGTTAGGCACAAGCTTGGTCCTGCAAGAGCTGAATCCAGTGATCAGGTCAGAGACCCTTGCCTGTTCCAGATTCCCTCCCAACATTGATCTGTGCAATTGCATATGCCCATCACATACCCTCTAGAAGACCTTGAGCACTGGGGCCTCCATGCCTGCAGAGTTAATGCCTGTACTAAATGCCTGCATAGTGTAGGGGATGGCAGAGCCCAGCACCCCAGGAGGTGTCAGTTGGTGGAACTCTGGCCTGATTTGAAGCTGTTACCTATGAGTCTGCATTGTGTGAATGGAGGTCTCAGTTTATGGATTATCCAGCAGAAGATTTATGTGGAGATATGATCCATGTGGAATCAATACAGTCAGCAGGGATGTAGCAAGCATAAAACAATTAAATTGAAAGTGCACTCTCAAGGTGGGAGGATGGAAAAGTTCTGGGAGGTGGAAGAGATGTAGGAAAGAATGTTAGGTTTTGAATCTGAGACCCAAGGCAGAATTTTTTTTAATTTAATTTTATTTTTTCAATGTTCCAAGATTCATTGTTTATGCACCACACCCAGTACTCCATGCAATATGAGCTCACCTTAGTACCCACCACCAGGCCCATCTAACCCATCACCCTGCCCCCTTGCAAAAACCTCAGTTTGTTTCTCAGAGTCCATAGTCTCTCATGGTTCCTCTCCCTATGAATTTCCCCCAATTCACTTTTCCTTTCCTTCTCCTAATGCCCTCCATGTTATTCCTTATGCTCCACAAGTAAGTGAAACCATATGATAATTGACTTTCTCTGCGTGACTCATTTCACTTGGCATAATCTCCTAAAACCCTGTCCACGTTGATACAAATCTTGGGTATTCAAGTTTATTGGTGGCTGTGTAATATTCCATTGTATATATGGACCATATCCTCTTTATCCATTCATCTGTTGAAAAAAATTCTTGGCTATTTCCACAGTTTGGCGGTTGTGGCCATTACTGCCATGAACATTGTGGTACAGATGGCCCCTCTTTTCATTACATCTGTATCTTTGGGGCAAATATCCAGTAGTTCAATTTCAGGGTCATAGGGAAACTCTGTTTTTAATTTCTTAAGAAATCTGCACACTGTTTTCCAAAATGGCTGCACCAACTTGCATTCCCACAGCAGTGTAAAAGGGTTTCCCTTTCTGCATATCCTAACATTTGTTGTTTACTATCTTGTTAATTTTTCCCATTCTAACTGGTGTAAAGTGTTATCTCTATTTGGTTTTGATTTTAATCTCTCTGATGGCTAATGATGATGAATAATTTTTCATGTGTCCATTATCCATTTGTATGTCATCTTTGGAGAAGTGTCTGTTCATGTTCTCAGCCCATTTTTGATGTGATTTTCTGTTTTGTGAGCTTTGAGTTTGAGGAGTTCTATATAGATCTTGGATATCATCCCTTTGTCTGCAGTGTCACTTGTGAATATCTTCTCCCATTCCATGGGTTTCCTCTTTGGTTGGCTGTTTCCTTCGCTGTCTTGAGACTTCTTTGGTGCAAAAAGATGGCTTTATGAAATCACAGGGACAGCACCCATAGGCATAAAATGCTGCACTGTGGTCATGAGGAGTGACCCAATATGTAATTTTAAGTTGGGAGGGGTTTAGGGATAGGCTGTCTCTAAGGAATTTTGAAAGGTTTCCAGGACTTTAAGGGGTCCAACTATTGTTGGGAAAATGTAATTAATTACTATCTAATAAAACCTTAGTCATGGGGCTCCTGGGTCACTCAGTGTGATAAGCCTCTGCCTTTGGCTCAGGTCATGGTCTCAGGGTCCTGGGATCGAGCCCTGCATCAGGCTCTCTGTTCAGTGGGGAGCCTGCTTCCCCCCACCTCTGTCTGCCTCACTGCCTATTTGTGATCTCTCTCTCTGTCAAATAAATAAAATCTAAGACAAAAGCAAAAACAAAAACTTTCATCATGAGAATCTTCAGATGTTTAAGTGGGCCATATGCTTCTGGGGTGGTTACCAACACTTATCTTAGGTGATTTAGAGATAAAGGAAGCTTCGAGAATTTTTGCATCTTAAAGCCAACCTACATGATCTGGGCGTGGGGGGAGTTGGGCTAGGATTGCCTTTCACCCTAAGCAAAGTATTAACATTGTCACAGCCAGCGGGACAACACGACCAGGGTTGAGAGGGTAAGAGGATGATGAAATGATGACAAGACGCAAAGAGATGGGGACAGGAGGGGCAAGGTGGATGATGTCCAAGCAATGGCAATTTTATTCACGGCTGTGAGGCATAATAGAGATAACAGCAATAGTCATAAAGAAGTGTCTATTTTTAGCTGTTTACTACAGAATTTTTTAGCATACACAAAAACCCCTCAAGCTTCCCTATTATCTATTTCCCACAGACTAATAGCAGATCCTCTGAAGCCAGTGGCCTTGGTCTTCAGCTAACTCCTTAAGCAGCTGCATTAACTTCAAAGTGGTTTACAATGGTGTAGCTTATGGCCCGTACAAGGACAGCACAATCCCACAATGATTTACTGAGCAGGCCTGTTTTTCCCATTCCAGATAAGCACATGCAAGCAACCACGTCAGTGAGTCTTAGGATCCATAGCTCAGGCCCTTTCTCAAGCGCTGCTCAACTTTTCCACCCACAGGGCTATTAACCCTTGGGCTTCCAGGAGGCACGAGTCAGGGCCTGGTTTGGTCTCTTGACTCCATCCCAGTCCATGGCTGCCTACATAACATCAAGGCAGTTGAGTTCCTATACGAATGACACCCTGTGTATTTCAAGGGCTTATCAGTTGGCTGTAGGTAGTAAGGAAAATAAATATTTTTTCTACCTTTATTTCCCATATAAGAACTGCCCCCCTTGGATGTTTAGGGATTAGATATGAGGGTCTATCAGGGCTGGGAGGAGCTGCAAAAGACAGTGGTGTGTTCTCTAACAGAGGGTGCTTCCAGTGCTGTGGGAGACTCCTCCCACTGTTTGGGTGGTTGTTTGACCCTATAAGATTTGTACCACGGTAGAGCTCCTGATTCCACCCATCCCACACTTCGTGGCAGAATCCATCCTTCATGCAGCATTTCTTGGTGCCTATTTGGTGACAGGTCTGCTCTGGCAGCATGGCAATCAAGCCCCAGGTCTTTGCACCATGGAGCATCCACTGGAGGCCAGAAGATGAGCTGGGGGAACAGCAGGTATATTGTTCCTACCCCGGGGCCCTACCAACCCAATGGAGAGGGACTTGTGGTGAACACGAATGGTTGAATACCACTGGGAATGGGAAATATGTGACTTCAGCCTCAGAGGCCGCCAGCTTCACCTGGAGGTCACCTGTTTGCAGGGCAGTACGGAGCAGGTGGGCTTAGATTTGGGTAGCAGTTTCCCCAGCTCCCTCCTTGAGAATCACACTGAGGCAGTAGCTGCAAATCTTTATTTGAACTGGGGAGCTCATCAGGTCAAGGACTCTTCTAGAACCAGGGAACTCAGAATGAAGAATGACCTTCCTGCCAAATAGTACCACCTTGGGGATATATTCCAGTATCTTCCAGATGTGCCTTTGCAAAATTATGCTCATTTCTGTAGGCTATGCCTTGAAATTAGACATACTCTTTATCTCTCTAGACTCGGATCCAATACCTGGCACTTTCAGACACTCACCTTGTTCCAGATCGTGGGCTACCCTGAACTGCAAACCCTGCATGTGCAGTCCATGGACCAGTTTCCTGAATGAGGACCAGGTGTCTCCCTCATCAGAGAGCCCAGTGGTCTGATTGGAGGAATTGCCAGCAGGTTGTCCTTCCTTACCCTTGCTCGTGCAATATCCTCCAGCTGTGCCTAAGGTGAGCCTATGCTTCTTTATGCATATACGGCATGTGACTGTACAAAAACCTTGTACCTTGACATCCATCTCCTGAAACCAGTGTCTCTAAACACTTGCCCTGTTCCAGATCCCTGTGAACCCCTCACTGAGCACCCTGCATGAGTGGTGCAGACTCCTTCAGCAGATGTTCGGCAGGTGGGACCTGTCCCTAAGCAACCACACACTATGCTTGGCAGAGGGAGCCCAGCCCAGAATGTTTGTGAGGTAGCAGTTTTATTTTTTTATTTTTTCAGTTTAATTACGTTTTTAATTGAAGTATCATTGACATACAATATCTTACTAGTTTAACGTGTACATCAAAGTGATTCAATACTTTTATACAAATGAAATGATCCTTAAGGTAAGTCTAGTTAGGGTCTGCCATCATAAAAAGTGACTGCAATTATATTGATTATATTCTTGTTGTGTCTATTAGATCCCTATGGCCTATTTATTTTATAGCTGGGAGTTTCTATCATTTAATCCCCTTCATCTGTGTCATCTTCTGGTAGTTTGTTTTTGATTATTTTACTTTATTTTATTTTTTAGATTGCACCTGTAAGTGAAATCATACTACATTTGTCTGTCTCATATTTATTTCCCTTAGCATAAAACTCTTAATACCATCCCAGTTGTTGGTTATGTTAATTTTCATGGTTGAGTAATATTACTTATGTATACATACTACAGCTTCTTTATTCATTTATACACAGTGACTTAGGATTGCATCCATATCGTTGTCCTTGTCAATAATGCTGCAGAAACAAATGATGCACATATTTTTCTGGATTGGGTTTTTGTTTGCTTGGAGACAAGACCAGGAGCCAACAGTGGATTCACGGGCCTGCAGTCCCCAAATTGCTTTTAAGTAGCTGAAAGGCGAGTGCTGTTCATGCTCCATCTGGGTATTGAGTAGCCCTTTGTGTGGAATAGGATGAGTGTGATGGACTTCTCCTGAATGTAGGGCTTGAGTTTCCTTGACTGCCTGGCCTGTGTGGGCCCTGAAGACTTGCAAGTTGGGGGGTGGTACTACCTAAGAGAAAAAAAAAACTGGGAACTCTTCCTCCTAGAGAACTACAGGGGCGTTCATGTGGCAGGACCCAACAGGGCCTGATTGGCATCACTTTGTTGCGGCTGCCTAGGGTGATTTTAAGTATGTTCTCCCCCTCCATGCTGGAGAGTATAGAGTGATTGGAGCCTGACTGTCATATTTTTGGCCTGCAGGGCCCCAGCCCCACAAGGCCTGGTGATGAAGGTGAGCAACCCATGTCTCCGCCATGAAGATCATGGTAGCCATGATGATCTGTGCAGGGGCCAGGAGACACTGGGACACAAGGGCAGGGTCTTGGGGGAACAAGGCATCTGTATAATCCCATACACTAACCTACATAAATATTCGTTTTTCTCCTGCAGGCAGTGAGAGACCACACTGTCCTGCCTTGCCAAAGTGGAGCAGGTGTTGGCTATTGTAAACTCCAATAAGAGACATTTGGTGCTCTGGTTATTGGAAAAGCCCCAGACCCTCTAGATGGTAAGTCCAAAGTGGATATGCTGTCACCAAGGAGCATCTGCCACCTCATGATGAATGTACAATTGGTTGGGTCTGGGCTCCAGGTCCACAGGTAAGCAAGGGCATGTAAGGCCCTGATTGGCCACGTGGGAGCATCCTGCCACATGCATGTCAGGAAGTGAAGTGTAGCCAGAGATCTAGAATAGGCCAAAGGACCAGAACTGGGCTTTTATGGGACAAGCATCAAGCTACCCAATGGGCAGAATTCCCCCTGAAGGCAGGGTTCAGCTTTAATTGTGAGCTCCACTGGAGAGGGTCCTGAGGGTTGGTTGGGGGCATCTAATAAAAACATTTGCAAGCCCTGGTTGCAAGAGCAGGGGCTCTGCCAGAATGGTGGAGAAGCAGATGTTAGGGGCTTAGAAGAAAATGCCATCAAGCTTCCTTGACACCTCCCAGTGGCTGCTCTCAGGAATTAAGGAGTCAGTAAAGAATACAAAGGAAGCATGAGCTCCAACTGAATTAGAAAATGACCCTGTCCCACACATGAGAGAAATGATTTTGTAAATATCTGGGGAAGTCCAGATGGCAGAACATTTGAAGGAGGAAGGCTCCAGCAGACCATGAGCTAAGATATGTGAATGAAGTTTTAAGGTGGGAAATCAATCAAATAGAGCCTCCAGGAGGAAGATTTTCAGGAATTTTGGCAGGTGGAAGGGTATGGAGAAAAAGAGTTGGAGGGTGGGCTTTTGTTCAGAGAAGGTGGCAGCTAGTCACTTGCCCAGGCTGTAGAGCCACATTAAGGGTTCTGACAGAGTGTGCTGAGCCTGCAATTCTAGTAAGGCCCTGAGCTGGAAACTCAGCTGTCCTGAGAAGAATGCCTGAGGAACCAACAGAGAGATAAGCCTGAGCTGATCTGTCACTGACATGAGGCGGCTCGAGTAGGGAAGGATAATTCACATATTTCTTTTGTCCTTTAGTGAAATATTGAGCGCTGGGCCGTGAGCTCATTTGGGAGGAAGCTGTTTGGTTAGCTCCCTTCCCCTCTACTCAAATCCCTGTGCTTTCTATCCTCTGGCACTCTTCATGCCTTTGGTTTCTCCTTCCCCCCACCCAGGGAGGTTGGGCCTTCCCACCTGGGTCAGCCAGGGGCTGGTGGGGGCTGGGGACTCTCTTGGATGATGTCCCCACTCTGCCTCTCCCATGTGGACCACCCAGCTAGGATGGCTGAGCCTCTCAATGTCTACCTGTATCTGTCAAGTGTGTCCTCAGGAGGATGAGGGTTTGTCATTGGACCTTATCTTAATAGGGAGTTTGCTGGGGATAGAGGAGCCCTTAGAAGTGATCATTCTCCTTGTATTACATTGAAGAAATTGATTCCCCCAGAGAGACCTGAGCAAGGCTATGCAGTGAGTTATTGATGCAGTAGGAATTGGGCTCAGACATCTTGGTTGCTGGTTAAAGGCATTTCTCATTGTACCTCCCAGAGTTTCAGGGTGAATGTCTTTCTAAATTACTCAGCATTGCTCTTCTTAACCATGTCCTCAGAGTGAGATCCATGCCCTCGGGGAACTTATGACTTAAAAGACAACTAACTTTTAAAAAAGGTTTATTTACTTACTTGAGAGAGCCTGAGAGAAAAAGAGAGAGAGAGAGAGTGGGGAGAGGCGGGATAGGCAGAGGGAGGGAACAGGCTTGATTTCAGGACCCATGAGCTCTTGACCCAAGCTGAAATGAAGAGTCAGAAGCCTCTCTGGCTGAGTTACTCAGGCACCAGGAAAAGCAAGCATTTTTATGTTGGCTCTTGGGAAACAACACCTGTCCCTGTGGTACAAAATTCCCCTGGATCCCCATCACCTAGGCGAGAGAGCTATGCTGCTTAGCACAGTACACATAGCCCTCTGAATGTAGGCCCACTCTGCCTTCTCATCTCTTACCGGCACTCAGGTCAGGGCACCTGGGGCCTGTGTCTTTGGCGCTCTCATCCCAGGGTGCCCTTCCCCACTATATGGTGCAGTCCTACTGAGCCTGCTCAGTCCTGAACTGAGCCTCTCATGGCTCAGTTCAAATGTCACCTTATCCAGGAGCCTGCTCTGTTCTTCCCAAATGGAACCAGTCTCTCCACCTCAGAAACCTGGGCCTACACCACTCTGACTCTCTGCACTTCCTCTCCTGGAGCATAATCATTTGCATATTTTGCCTTTGCCTTCCTGTCCATCTTGGAGGTGAGTTCTTACTCATGTTCATGTCCTCCCAAGCACACAGCCTGGGTCTTGAAATGTGGGAGACCTCACATTTCCTGAAGGATGTGTTCTTACTGGCATCCCAGACCCTCGACCCAGGAAGCATGTATGGAGGACCTACTGCTGGTACATTCCCTTAATCCCTGGCTTCCTCCAACCATTACCCTTCCATCAGGCAAGATGGTCTCCTCTCCCAACTCTAATGCCCTTCTGTCTGGTCTTCATGAGTCTTTCCTCTCTGCCCCAGCCCCTCCTGACAACTCTTCCCTCTAAAAGCTGAAGGATCTTATATGTGCTACACCTTGGGCCCAAGTGCATCCTGCCTTGCACTGCTATGATGGCACAGGGAATATTGGCTGAGAGTTCAGACTGCTGTGCAAGCTTGGGTAATTTACTTAACCTCTCTGTGCTTCACTTAATCAATGGAATAGAATAAAAACAGGACCTACTTTGAGCATTAAGACAGTACATGTAAAGTGGAAAGAACTCAGTAAATAAGAGGTATTGTAATTAGTTATCTCTTTATTCATTCATACAACAAGTATCAGTTAAACACCTGCTATGTGGCAGACACTAATGCCACAAGCTGGGAAACTTGATGAGAGAGTCAGAATACATGGGGGTCACATAATATTCTATGCTGAATTCCTAATCACATGTTGAATTCTTGCGGGTAAGGACAAGGCCACACACAGTGCTAAGCAAGCACACAGCAAGTATTTAATAACTGCTGGCCGAATGCATGCTTGAGTGGATGAGGAAATCACTTATGACTGAGTGAACAGTGCAGGGACAGCCCAGGACCACATTAATGGAAACCTGGGGAGCTTTCCTCCTGGTGTCAGCCCTACACTGTTTGAGCCAATGAATGGAGGAAGGGCAGGCCACAGCAGGCAGCTGGTTCTGGGTGTCCTCCCTCCTCACCCACTGTCTAGGCCATCTGGACAGGACCCTAGGTGCCCTCTGCTCTCCTGTGTGCTCCCACCGTGCCCTCTGCTGCCTCTTCCTGAAGCACTTTTCACTGGGCACTCAAGGAACTGCACACTAACTTCCAGGGCAGGTATCGGGAGTCAAGTGCTGAAGCTGGCTGGCAAATCCATCTTCACATAGCTTTGTTGTTTGTTTAATTTAAAATTTAGTTAGAGATCATATAGAGCAAAAACAGTTTCTGGAGTAGAATTCAGTTTATTCACCACGTAAATACAACCCCAGTGCTCATCACAAAATTACCCTGTAATACCCATCACACATCTAGCTCCCCCCCTTCCCTCCATCAACTCTTACTTTTTCTCTATCCTTAAGAGTCTCTTGTGGATTGTTTCCACCCCTCATATATTTTTTTTTCTTTTTCCCCTTCCCATATATTCATCTATTTCATTTCTTAAATTCCACATGCATCCTCTATTAACACATGTTTAAAATGAAAAATACACATTTTTAAAAAGCCAGTGAGAAGAGTGATTTTTTTTATTTTTTGCACCTGTCTTTTTTTCTTACTTTTATATTTTAGTTTTATTTAAATTCATGTTAGCTAACATATAGTGCATTGTTAATTAGTGGGTAAAATTTAGTGATTTTCAGTTGCATATAGCACCCTGTGTTCATGACATCATGGCCTTCCTTAATGTCCATCAGCCAATTACCCCATCCCCCCACCCACTTCCCCTCCTGCAACACTCCGTATGCACCCTGTAGTTAAGGGTCTCTTTCATTTTTTTTTCCTCTCTGTTTTTAGCTTATTTTATATTTCTTGCCCTTCCACTAAGTTCATCAGTTTTGTATCTTAAATTCCACATATGAGTGAAATGTTATTGTATTTGTCTTTCTCTGAATGACCTCATTCCCTTAGATAAATACCCTCCAGTTGCATCCACACTGTTGCAAGGGACAAGATTTCCTTCTTTCTAATGGCTGAGTAGTATCCCATGGAGTCTTCTACCAAGTCTTGATCGATTCATCAGTGAATGGATATCAGGGCTCATTCCATAGTTTGGCTGTTGTGGACATTGCTGCAGTAACTCTGGGGGTAGTGCCCAATCTAATTACTATATTTGTATCCTTTGGATAAATTCCAGGTAGTGCAATTGCTGTTTCGTAGGGTAGTTCTGTTTTTAATATTCCGAGGAACCTCTGTACTATTCCCAGGGTGGGTGCAGTTTACATTCACACCAGTAGTGTAAGAGGGTTCCACTTTCCCTGTATTCTTGATAAAAGAGTTTGTTTCCTGAGTTGTTCATTTTAGTAATCTGATTGGTGTGATGTGGTATCTCATTATGGCTTTGATTTTTATTACTCTGACAAAGAGTGATGTTGAGTATTTTTTTTTTCATGTATCTGTTAGTAATTTATGTGTTCTTTGCAGATTTGTCTGTTCATGTCTTCTGGGAATTTCTTCATTGGATTTTTTGGGTCGTGGGTGTTGAGCACAATGAGTTCTTCTTAGAGTTAGAAGATGAGACCTTTATTTGATAGGTCAGTTGCAAATGCCTTCTCCCAATCTGTAGGCTGCCTTTTAGTTTTGTGGATTATTTCTTTTAACATACAAAGGCTTTTTTTTTCCCTGATGAAGGCCCAATGGTTCGTGTTAGGTTTTGTTTCCCTTGCCTCTGGACATGTGTCTAGAAAGGAGTTGTTTTGCATAATTTACCCATTTAGCACATTGGATATATTAAGCAGTCCTATCTGGCCTGCCAGGAGTCTGTGGACAGGTGTGCTGCCACCCTTATGTATCTACCCTTAGAAGTGGAGGCTGTCTTGTCCTGAGCTGCTTTCAGGATTTTCTCTTTATCATTGCAAATTTGAACACTTGACTCTTATATGTCAAGATGTTGACATATTTGTATCGATTTTGAGAGAGGTTCTCTATGCCTCTTGTACTGAGTACATGTTTCCTTCCCCTAGGTGGGAAACTCCTCAGCTCTGACTTGCTGAAATAAACCTTCTCCCCTTCTGTGCCTTCCTCATCTTCTGGGACCCCTATCATCTGGATATTATTTCACTTTGTGGAACTGCTGAGTTCTCAAATCTTCCCTTCATGACATAATCATTTTTTCCCTCTCTTTTTCAGCTTCCTTTCTCCCATTAACTTATATTCTATATCACTGAATTCCTCTTCTGCCTCATTCACTGCCCTTTTCATAGACTTCATTTCAGACTGAATCTCGGTAATAGCATTTTTAATTTAGGTCTGTCTAGATTTTGGTTCTTTTATTTCTATAAGGGATAATCTAGTGTCTTCTATGCTTCTTTCTCTCCCATCTAGTACCTTTCAAATCATTGTTTTAAATTCTAGTTCAGACACTTGACTTATATCCAGAGAGATTGAATCAGCAATAGCGAGTACTACCTCCAGTTCTTTCTTTCCAGATGAATTTCTCCATCTCCTCATTGTGTCCAGAAAAGAGAAGGAAGAAAAAATAAAATACAATGAAAGGAATCAAACTATATATCTATGTCTACATACATATACACACCTATGTGTATGTATATATACATATATATGTATGTATATACATATATAAAATAACGAAAATTATTCAAAATGGTGAAAATAAGAAAAAAACTGAAAAAAATAAAAGAAAGTCTAAAAAATAAAAATACAAAGGGTGCTATTCAGTGTTTTCCCTAAAAGTTGAAGCTTTGCAGCCCTCTATGATCAGTAAACTTGACAGGAGTGAGTTGTTTGTGAAAGTCTTCTGAGGGAGGAGCCTGTTGCACTGATTCTCAGGTGTACGTCAGCTGGTGCAAATGCACCTCTCCTAAGCAGAGTCAGGCCTCCATGTAATCAACCCTAGATTCCAGTACATAGCCAGGTTTTACTCCCCGAATGCTTGCAGGATGAATAGGTCGGATCAATATGGCTGTACCCTACTCTCTACCCATGATCTGAAAATTTGCACCCCAAGCCTTCAGTGACCCCTCATAGAAAAGCGATCCATCAGTCTTATCGGTTTCTGTCAGAACTCTGTTCACACAGACATTGACAAAGAATTTTTTCCTCAGGCATGCAACTGAGTTCCAATTCTAAATTCTGTGGATTCCAATGGCTCAGAGTCACGCTGTACCTCCTGGGTGTTGGAGGTCTTCCCATGCTTCTGTGTTTTGCTGGACTTCTCCCATGAATACGATCACCCAGCTGTGTTGGGATTCGAAGTTAAGACTACATGGAGCAGAAAGCCAGCACCTGGCCTTGTGGTTTTCAGCCAGATTTCCACAAATGATATCTGAGGACTGAAGCATTCAGGCACCCACTGTTCTTCTGCCCCTGGGATCTTGAGATCATACTGACAAACCTGGGATTCTGCTGCACTTCACCACTTGAATACCTTTAAGTCAGGGACGTTCCCCATGGGTTAATGGGGTCAAAGGTGCACGACAATGTAGGGAGTGAGAAGGCCCATGATAGAGGGAATCTGGGCTCCTAAAAGTCCACATGAAGCAGCTCAGTCTACAATATGAAGGTCCACTCGACATTATCATGAGGGAAATCTATGGTAACATGCTTCGATAATTTGGGGAGTTATTTGGGAATTCAACATAATATAATATACCTACAATATATATAAATAAACAAGTAAGCTTCAATAGTTAAGACATTAGAACTTAGAAAAAGTGACGAGAGAAACACCTGGCTTGCTCAGTCAATAGAGCATATGATATTTGATCTCAGGGTCATGAGTTTGAGCTCACATGGAACACAGAGTTGATGTAGGAAACAAAAGAAAACAACAGGACTCACACATGACCAAAATCAGTTGTGTGTGGACAACAGAAATGGTCGGTGGTCGGCTAGATCCTCTCACCTGTTCATTCAGCCGTGGGCCCTGAGCATTCTGGTGGTGCCAGTGCTTATCAGGCAACCAGTCTGTCCCTCTAGGAACTCAGGGTATAGAGGGTCAGATGGACAAACACAAACCAAAAAGGTGAATGAAAAGAACATTTTCTCTATAGGAAAAGAGCAAGGGACTACAACTGGGTCCTGAGCTCCACTAGGTGAGGGGTCTGACAGGGCTGTGTGAGATGACATTGAGAATCCCTATGGCAGGAAAAGAAGGAGCCAGTTCTGACCAAATCTGAGTGCATTTAGGCTGGCAGAGGGTACCATGGTGCAGAGGACTGGAAGCAGAATATTATGTTCCCAGAATAGAAGTTATAATGAAGGTCAGAGTGATTGGAGGAAGCTGAAGAGGGAAGCAGAGAGGAGGAGGAGGATGGCCACAGCCTGGGGCAGGTGGTCAGTATTAGTACCCTGCTCCTAGTGCTGTGTGACCATATTACCCCACACTCTGTGGCTTAACCAGCAAACACTGTCTCACAGTCTCAGAGGAGACTTTAAGCACAGCAATTCAGGAGTGCTCATCTAGGGGCTCCTACCAGAGCCTCTCAGTACTTTGGGGTTGTTGACAACACTGAGGCAGGACCAGCTCCACTGAGAACTTGAGCTAACTTATGCGTGTTGGCAGGATTCAGTCCACCTCAAAAGGCCAAAGTTCTTCTGTCTATTGTTGGCCCTCATGGCTAGGTTTTGTGCACATATCTGGGTCATGGTCCTTCATAAGGGTTTGTATTCCAGTATGAGGATCTGAGACAGAACACAGATAAGAGGCAGCATGGGAATGGGCAATGAGCTTTTATAACTAAATTTCAGACGGGGCTTTAGGTCATGTTGCCATGTTCTGTGGAATGGAAAGAACCACTAAATCCATACCACACTCCAGGGCACAAAGTTATACAATAATATGTAAATAGGATATGGGATTTCAGGGAACCATGGAGAGGAGAAGGTGAAGACTCCTTCAGGGTTATTGCATTGCCCAGAATCACAAACTGGTAAGAAGGCTGAACCAGGCACGAACCCAGCTTTTTACAAGTGTCCTCAAAGTTGGGGCCCTGGATGCACCTAGCCATTCACTGGAGGGTTGTGGAAAAAGTTGTATTGAAGGCAAGGGCTCCAGACTGGGGATGGTTTCAGGGTGAGGGTGAGCATTGATATCATAGACAGGAGGCATTACAACAAGTTCTTGTCTGAGGGGGACCCCATTTCATGGTAACACTCTGAGTGGACCCCTATCCACATGCCACCCATTGGAAAGGAGGTAATAGCTCTGAGTACAGGATATACAGGCTCTAGTGGTAATGGTGGATTCTGACCATCAAGGACCAAGGATACAATCCCTTCATTAGGGTTCACTTTGAAAATTGAAAAGTTAAGGTCTTGGGAAACTATGGCCAACTCCTCTGTAGTTTGGGCTGTCACCTTGTGGGTCTCCAGAATGTGTGCACTGATGAACAGATGTGTGCCCACAGGACCAACTGTGAGTGCACACACACACATACACACACACACACACACACACACACACTATTAGGAACTGTAGAGTGGGA
>RCUC01124873.1:0-65946 GCA_003697995.1 Taxidea taxus jeffersonii | reverse complement strand
TTTTTTTTTTTTTTCCCCCAACGCAGGGCTTGATCCCAGGACCCCGGGATCACAACCCAAGCCCAAGGCACTGAGCCACCCAGGTGCCCCTTTAGTTCTTTTTGATACTAGGAAGGGTATCCTGTCTTCCTGACCTAAAGTAATTGATTATCTCCAAAAGCTAGTATGTGGAGCTAATAATATTAAGGGAGGATTATCTTCCTTAAGAAAGCCTTGCATACCTTAGTCCTTTCAATTTTGTCTCTTCGCAAGTTCACAAGACACTGGTTCTCATTCTCCACCTGATTCCAAACGTATTTAATACTGTTTAAGCATTAATAAAGGTGGATTTGCAAGTTATTTGTCATTTTTATTCAGCCGCACATTTATTCATCCTCCCTGGTTTGCAAGTAATTAGACAGTTTTCATGAATTCAGTAATGTAAACTGTTACACAGTCATGTCTTAAAACTTAGATCTTTTTACATCTTTGAGGTTCCCTGAAGCTTTTCACACTTTCGGATGGCATTATTTTGAAACTACCTGTTAGGGAAGAAAATAGGAAAAAACCTTAATAAGAGGACAGGAGGCATTCTGCAAATGTTATCTGCCTTTCTTGAGAAACTTTAGAGGAAAGCAGTAAGTTCTAAGGGAAAAAAAAAAACAACCCAGGATTTATAGTTTTAAATTACAGTCTAATGATAGGAAGAAAAAAAGAAAATGAGAGCCACTTAGGCTTTTTTTCCCCATAGTCTGTTCATTCCTCTTGGTAGGAATAAAATAAATGATCATTCATTTTGGCTTACTTAAAAACCCATATGTATTCTGTTTTAAAGACCACAGACTTTTTAAAGTTATGAGACTTTGCTGAAATATGCTAGAACCTCAGAGCTCAGAGTGAATTTGACTACCTTGATAATATACCTAAATTCTTGTTTAAATACATGAGCCCACTCAAACTTACTACAAAGGTTGCATTTCATAATGAAAGGAAATGAAAAAACTTTTGGACAAGCCTGTCCATATTTGAAAAGCTTTAAATGGTTTAGGATAATATACCAGCATTTATTATGAGCTTACTATGTTTTACATTTCTGAGTGCTTTTCTCCCCACCCCCCCCATTCAGTTTACTTTAGATTTTATATTATTCTTAAGAAAACCCTGGGAGATTCTTTTTTGGGAGGTAAATGGTGAAACCTATAGGCTCAAAGAGTCGAGCTACCTTCCCCAATGTCGCAAAACACTGCAATTCTCACTGGTCTGACTGACTTCAGAACTCAGGTTCTTAATCTTTAGCTGTTTGATCTCCCTATTAAGAACAAAGTTGTGTATCACATCAAAAATAAAATAACCTCATTTTTCTGTAATAACGTCTCAAATGGAGTTAAGATCTAGGGTAATTAGTTTCAAGTGACTCCCTTTTCTTGTACCTATACCTGTTCTAGGAAATTTTAATGTAATTCTCAGTAAAAGTACTAAATATTTATGTGCTTTGAAAAGTACCTGGTTTTTTTAAATTAATTTTTATTAAATCTTCAATTGAAATAAACTGGTGGCTTTGGTTTTCCAAATGCTTTAAACTTTTCACTCCCTCGTAATTTGAAGTATGGCTCTTTCCCGTAAAGTCATTTTCAGTTGAAGTTTTGTTTTTTTTCTAGCTTGCTTTTACAAATGTTTGTAGCAAGAGATTTTGGAAATCAGAAACTTCTTCCTGTAAAAGGGAGAACTTTATGGCAATTGTGATGACCCTCTTAAAAACCAGAATTATAATCATGAAGACTCTACAAGTCTTCATAAGAATATTCTTATGCCGTCTTCTGTATTTTTCCCCCTTATTCCTGTTCTAAAAACAAAATACTCTTGATTCACATTTTGTTTTAAAAACAAAATACTGTCGATTCACCAGTACATTTTGAACTGAATTTGAAATGGATCATTGCTCTATGGTTGCACTCATGGATATTCCCAAAAGTCCAGGTTTCTATGGATAGTGTTCTGCTTTAAAAATACCTTGCTTGTCATAGTCCAGTATAGTTTCTTTGTAAACTCTGTGGTATTGTCACTTTTCATTTAAAATCAACTTTTTCACAACTATTTCTTAATGAACTTAATCAGATTAATTTCATTTAGTCACATCTGTTCATGATCGTTTCCCCTTTTACACTCCATACAAATCATGAAATTAAGCTAATTTTATACCATTATCAGCTGCAGAGAGCTGGTTCTATAGTTTTATACTTTTAATTCTTTGTAGGAGATTAAGGCTTGTTTTTCTTTAATTTGGAAAGGGTAGTAGCTTACATGGATTTTTCTACAGTTTTTGCCCTAGAATTAACCAGTATTACTGTTTTTCACGTTTTTTAATTGGTTCTAAAACATAACAGCTTGTGTTTTTGTTGATGGCAGTTCTTGTTGTGGTGTTAAAAAACATTTTAGTGAAGCTGTGGTGTAGAATAAGTTTTCATAATCAGTAAGTATTGATTATGTAAATGGTTACCAGATAAAATACAGGATCCCCAGTTAAATTTAATTTTAAAATATATAACAAATAATTTTTTAATATAAGTGTGCAGTATTTAAACATACTAAAAATTTTGTGCAGGTATTATATATTTATATGAAAAATCATTTTTCTGAAATTCAGATTTAATTGCTAGCCTGCATTTTTAAAATCTGATAGCTCTGTGTATTTGGATAACAAAACTGAATCTTTGGGGGATTTCTTATATTTGCACAGGTGACGATGAGCAGAGTGACTGGTTTTATGAGAAGGAATCGGGTGGAGCGTGCGGCATCACTGGAGTTGTGCCCTGGTGGGAAAAGGAAGATCCTACCGAGCTAGACAAAAATTTACCAGATCCTGTCTTTGAAAGTATCTTAACTGGTTCTTTCCCTCTAATGTCGCATCCGGGAAGAAGAGGTCAGTAGCACTTGCTGACTGCTGAATATGGTGGACTTAGAGTGAATCTAGGAATATCCACTGAAAGAGGATAGGCTAAAATGGAAATGAAAGAATCTTAACACAAGATGCTATAAAGACACATGTCAGAAACAAACAAACAAAACACACACACACAAACACACACACACAAACAAAACAAAAAGACACATGTCAAACAGTAATTCATCTAATGTATTAATCACACGTTCTAATTATTAGAAGGGTTGACCTGCCTCCTTGCCAGGACTATTGTGAAAATGTTGAAATGTTATAAAGGTAAATTAGGAGGAAAGAAAAGCCCTGCATAATACCCTAATTCTTTAATAATCCATAGTTGTGTGCTAACCTCATTAGAGCCCTTCTAGGCATTGCTTCAGATCTATTACGTGTGTTTTACATTTTCCCCACTACTGTTCAGGATGTTTCCTTCCTCAGACTTATTTTGAATCCTGTACTGACAGGAACAGTGATCATAGAATCTCCTAAATTGAGGACTTTGATTTTCCAGGTTTTCAAGCTAGACTCAGTCGCCTTCATGGAATGCCTTCCAAGAACATTAAAAAGTCAGGAGGGACCACAACTTCAATGGTAGGCATGCTTTTTTGTTTAATTGTCATGTTTGGAAATGTATCCATTTCTATGGAATAAAAAGCCACATCCTCATCCTTTATTCATATTCTAATGTTATACTTAAAAATAATCCATTTTTTTGTAGGCTACAAACTGGACCAGTGAGATTCCCCTATAAACCAAATCTTCTAATGCTAATAAATTAGTTACGTTTTGAACATCTGGGGAATGGCATTCGAGGGAACCTGGCTCCTGTCCTCTTCCCCTGGAGGAATATCATTGAAGTGAGAGCCTCTTTGATGAAAAGATGGGGCTGTTTTTGCTGGAGGACTGGTATTCTTCCTTTAGTCAGAAGTGAACGTGGTTGGGGAGGCTTTCTAGGGATCTAGGTTGGCCCAGGGTGGGTAGAACTACTGTAAATTTTATATATTTTTCTCTTTTATGATTTTTTTTACATTGAATCCATTTATGTATTACTTGCTTTGCCAAAATGCTAACAAAAGCTAGAAAATGGAAAACTTCCAGATCTCACCTAAGTATTCCTTAATGTTTATATTGTGACTGGTTAAGAACCAATTTCTACATATCTGACTGTTGTAAATAAACATGATGCATTGACATTAATGGCTCATTTTTAGAGAAGTCTTATATAACCAGCATTATTTAATATATTTGCATTTTACTCAGGGTATTTTAACAAGGGCTAAGATGAGTAGTAGGTAAGGTTGATAATCTTTACTAGAATTTCTGTTTTGTTCAGTTTGCTTTCTACTGGAAAACCTGCTCTGTATTGCAAACCCATTGTATTTTATAGTATAGTGTTCATTGTACTACAAAAAGATCATCCTAGTTTTAAGCTAACACAGTGATAACTAGTCTGTGCTAGTAGAATCATTTGCTACTACTTTTTAAATTATCTGCTTTGTTTGATACCTGAAACCACTCAAAATTATCATTTTGGCTTTGAGCTTATGGAAATCATGTGAAAGCTGGTATTTCAACTAATACTGTATGCCTCTGAATCATATTGTCATGTTTAAAAGTGAGACCTGCTTGCACACCCTTGGTAGTCAGAAATACTGCATGAGCTCATTTTCACAAGCAGAGGGGAGAATGTAACATTTCTATTGATGGTATAATTTAGACACTCTACAACGTTCAGGCCATTTGAATTCTTCAAAATGGTATATTAAAATGATGAGTATTTTTTATTCAGTTCCAATAATTGATGAAAACTGTGATTTAATACATGTATTTTTATATTGTATGGATTAATTGTTAATTTAGCACTTAATGGCTAACTTAAATATGATGATTGGGAAAGAAACTTAAAGTTGACATTTCTTTTACCTAAAGGTATTACAATCTGAAAGATTTCAGAAAATGTATTAAGCAGAAAGTGTGTGACATCTTTTAGATTGCTTGTCTGAACTGGAGAGCTTAAATTTGATAAAGTGCAACTTTGAGTATCTTTACCTTTGCATATTTAAAGTGATATTTTAGAGGTACAATAATGTGGTGTTTGGTCATTGTAAGTAAGCTTTTTTGTGCTATGTCCTTTGGAGTAAACAAATCATGATTTTTTTTTCCTGAATTACATAAATGCTTTTATTTTGTATAATGACTGTCTTTGAGATCTGAATAAGTCACTTTAAAACCTTGGCCTATGAACTTTGCCTTACCAATCATGAATCTAGATGAATGCTATCTAGTTCTTGGTTCAGTTTTACCTATTTTTATTTTTGGTTCACTGCTTGCTTGAGCATAGCTGGGATTTGTAGCCCATTTTCTAGGCTTATTGCAATCTCACTGTGGTATTTTATAGAAGCTATTACATCTGATAGGCTAGCTTCATGGTATTGATGATACATGGCTTAACCATAGTAAAAGCTGCCTTCCCTCTCCAAATTGTAAAAAGGTGATTAAGTTTCACTTGATGGAGATATATTATATATGTGTGTTTATCATGGAACCTAGTGCATTAGGCCATAAACTGTTTTCCTGGTCTACATGTTTTTGTATTCAAATTTTACCGAAGACAATGGGCTCCTTCAGGTTTTCTTTCTTTCAATCCTGAATTGTCCTTGTTTGGATTTTTAAGCACTGTAATTTTTTTTTTTTTTCAATAAAATATCTGACTTGGACAAGAAAGGTAAGAGTTCCAATTTGTGCTGATATTCTTAAATTCCCCTGCGAAGTGTTGTTGTTATTATTGTTGTTGCTCATACTGTCTAGACTATATTTAACAGTCTAGTCTTAAAAATCATAATCTCACAGAACGGTCATATTTAAACAGTACCCATGACATCAAGGAATAAGAATGAAATTTAACTCCTTAGATTATCACACTGGAAAGCCAGATTGCTTTGAAGAGACGTTAATTTTCTGAGTAAAGTCAAACACATGTAGCTACAACCCATGAAACCCGATGGCAACAAACATTTTCTTTCTCTAATGCAGATGAATAATGACTGCACAGATTTAATGATTATCTTTGAAGGGAATGAGAGAAGACTCTTTTCCTGAAATATTAATGGATACATTCTTGGGGGGAAAGTTTTCAATTGGATTTTTTACTATTCACCATAGTTATGTCCTATAAAGTCGTCCTGAACACTAATTAGCAAATACTGAACCGTTGCTCCTAAGGGAAATACCAGGCTACGTTCCTGTGAGCCTCCGGTCACGACATTTTTTATCAATCAGTACATAACCTTGTTTTACATGTGTTTGTGTCTAAAAATACCTTACTTAATACATATTGTTGATGCATTAACATTGAACTCATGACCAACAACCCAATAACCTATGCTTGAACAAAGCTGATCTAACACATGTATTTCTCCTTAAGGCACATCATGGCCCTCTTATGCTTAGGAACCTGTGTCAGGATTTTACCCTGTGGTTGGGGTTCATTTAAAACAATGAATTGCTAACACAAAACTGAAAAATGTGGCACCAAATAAACCACAAAAGGACACTTGTTTACACTATTAGAGCTGAAACAATGGTGCTTACTATATGCCAGACCTCAGTAGGGAATGCACACATGCACCAGGGGACAAATTTTTCACTGCTCCTGAATGACCCTAGAAGTGCTACAAGAACTGACTTGAGAGCGGGGTGCCTGGCTAGCTCAGTCAGCAGAGCATGAGACTCTTAATCTCAGGGGTGTAAGTTTGAGCCCCACATTGGATAGAGAGATGACTTAAAATTAAAAAAAAAATTGATTTGGGGGTTACAAATACATGTTCATGAGTAGGCAAATTTGCACATGTGGAATTGTCAAATAGTAATGAGGATCAGCTCTGTTTAGTTTTGTCAAGAGCAAAGCGGTCTTATGAAAAGGTTAGAGGTTTTGAAGTCTGTACTTGGTGAATCCCCACTCTAGTTCTTTTTACTTTAATGACAACTTGAACCTCCTCTTCTCTTTCTGTTAAATAGAGACAATGTTTAATCTGCTGAAGTATTATCAGGATTAAATGAGATTATATGTATATCATAGGTCCAGAACCATTTTTGTCACATAGTATATATTAAATAAACGATAGTTACTGTTATTATTAGATATGATAAATATAGAATCTCATTATGGGTCAAAATGCAGAATCAAGTTTTTCATATCTTATATATGATACACCTTTATATTTACTATTTAAAGTGCTTTATATTGCAATCTTTTATGTTACATTTATACTTCATTTATATTTGAGCTAGCCTTTGTCTTTACTATGGTGTGTGAAGAATAATTTTGAATGAATCTTAGACGACAGCCACTGCATTAAATCTTAAACCCTAATTACAGATGAAAAACTGTTCTAAATATCTCTCCCTAACTAACTTTCAATTACTAGGCCATTCATTTGCAGAAAGACTCACACTGTTTAGGAAGTTTTGGTCCAGAGTTACCTGATTCTTAAAAATAATTTTGCCCATATACATGAGGGGTGAATGCAGTCACAGTTCTGAGAATTTAATGTTGAAAAAATTAATTATTGGAGCGCCTGGGTGGCTCAGTGGTTTAAGCCCCTGCCTTCAGCTTGGGTCATGATCTCAGGGTCCTGGAATCAAGCCCCGCATCATGCTCTCTGCTCAGTGGGGAGCCTGCTTCCCCCTCTCCCTTTGCCTGCCTCTCTGACTACTTGTGATCTCTCTGTCAAATAAATTTTAAAAATCTTTAAAAAAAATTAATTATTGCTGTACTTCTGTTAGAATAACACGCTTTTATTGGAGCCCAGCTAGTGAGCCTCTAATATTTACCCCTTTTAGGAGAATTAAGCAAATGATCATTAATTCTGAGGAATATTCTGGGACCATTATCCAGGAATAGCAGGGTGAATCTCCTGTATTTCCAGAATTTTTGCATCAAGTACAATTTGGAGTGAATAATCCTCAGAATAATGATTCATCAGAGAATCTGTTCTGGGATATGGTACTTATAAAGTGAATCCAGTTACCCTGACTTAACCATTGCATTTCAGTTAGCCAAGATAGCATTTCAGTTAGCCAAGAGAGCCTAACCTTAAGCATCCTAATTGTTTCCTGTAGGTGAAAGATTTTTTTTTTTAAGTTTTTAGGGCACCTGGGTGGCTCAGTGGGTTAAGCCTCTGCCTTCGGCTCGGGTCATGATCTCAGGGTCCTGGGATGGAGTCCCACCATTGGGCTCTCTGCTTGGCGGGGAGCCTGCTTCCTCCTCTCTCTTTCTCTGCCTGCCTCTCTGCCCACTTGTGATCTTTCTCTCTCTGTCAAATAAATAAATAAAATCTTAAAGAAAAAGAAAAAAGTTTTTAAACTGATGGTCTTAGAACAAGTATTAACATTTTTCTAAGTTAACATTCAAATTGAGTGGTCTGTTGAAAAATCAGGAAATAAATGACTCCATTTAAAACATAGTACCTAAAATCCAATATTAATATTATATTAGGAATTGCACCTAAAGGTTGTAGGGTTCTATTTAAAAATTTTATCATCATTTTGGTCCATTTTTTGTTTTTTTTTGTTTTGTTTTGTATAGATGAAATGAGAACAGCTATAGTGGTGATGGTGGTGGTTATTCTGTCAAAGAAAATGAATCTATTTATACATGTTTCTCAAGTTAAATATCTGAAAAAAATAATGTGAACATTAACCCTTAATCTAAATTGTCATTCTGTACAAGTAGGCATACCATTATATTCAACAATGAAGTAGCCCTCAAAATAATTTATATCTGTTTAGAATCTTGAGTTATTTCATTGTGTAAGAGAAGGGAATATTGTATATATTTTCTTTCTCTGAAGTATATCATGGAAGACCAGATTTCATAAGTGGCATATTGATAATGATAATGATACTATAATGATTTACTCTGTATGTCTTGCTCAACCTTTGTTTTATTGTTTCTTAGGATACTGGAATGGGAATATATAGTCTGATTTACAGCCTTTTATAACAGAAGGGCCATTTTAAATGGATTTGGCTTAAATAAGGGAACTACATGAACTTTTCTCTTAGACTAGTCTAAGAAATTTTATGATAGAAAGCAAATTTAAAATGATTTTTTAAAAATACATAGGATGTGTGTCATCAATTGTACTCTGACCGTGTGCTAATTATCTAATATTTTTCAGTGGAATTTATAACTGAGTGCTTAATTATAATCTCTGTGAATTGATTTTTTGTTTGCATCCTTAAACTATTTTTGGATACTATGCAGAATCCAAGAATATATATTTAGAATTTTCTTATATTCTGAATATATATTACATCATATATATTCTAATCTATTACTGTGTATGTTAATAATTTAGTTTTTATCTAATCTTGAAGTCAGCTTGAATCCAGATTTCATGTGGGAAATTAATACTTTTTTCTTAGAACTTATTTTGGGATAAAGTAGATTTTGTATCATACAGAAGTACTGCTCAGTAGAATTGTAATAAATACTTCTACAAAAGACATTTTAATAGTGTCTCTTGTTTGATTTAAAGTTCTCTATTTTGGTGTCATTATTCTTTTTACATTTTACATATGTAAATTTAATACCTATATTATTTGAAAATTTGAATCTAATGATTTTTCATTCTGTTCCACTAAAAGTAATATCAGTATTAATATTGATAGTCTTTATTGTATTATACTTTATAAAAAGTGGAATATGTACATATTTAATAGTACAGATTGTATTTATTTATTCATTCAACAAGTATTTGAGTGCTTATTCTGTTCTCCATATTTAGATTTTAAAATCCACTAGGAAAGAATACAAAACATGTTCAGTCTTGGTATTTTAATAATGCCAAATTTGACCACTAGTTTTTATCTACCTATTTAAATTGTCCTTGCTTTTCTGACTACTTAACCACTAGAATTGGCCTGGTTTCATATATTGTCATTTGAGTTTGTGATACTTAAGAAATCTTTAACCTAACAAAGAGAATGTTAGTAATGACTTACAGTGATGCTTACTACATGCCAGACACTTTTCTAAGTTATATTTATATATTTTAATTCATTTAATCCTATTAACATTTACAACTTAAACATTTTCAAATTTGTTTTTCCTTTGCTATGCCAAAATTAATGAAATCTGGAAGTTTTTTCACTCTGTTGTCATGTTGCTAATAAATATAAATACATTTTCTTCATAAAATAGTTTCTGGTTACCAAATGCTATCGGAAGTGTGAGTTATTTTGAAAAATCTGCAGCCTTCTTTGCTGCCTTAAAGAATGAGCACAGTCAAGTTGTGTGCCATAATAGAAATGATGAGTAAAATGTTCTACTGCTTCCACCGAATTAATCACTGGGACCAAGTCCTCCATTTCAATCTTTTTCTTTGTTTTTCAGGTAGAATATAGTACCTTGTTCTTGGTCTTCAGCATCATCCAATTCCAGTTTGCTTTCTTGCTCTGTTTCTGCTCTTTTCTCAGCTTACCCTCCATGGTCCCTCAGTATCTTTCCAAACCTGTACAGCATCCCTAGGAGCTGTCACATCTCTGTTTCAATTGTGATGATAGCCTCTGCATTTCTCTTGATCTGCTCCTTTCCTACCCCTTTTTAATGGAACTTGGGTAGACTTCATACAGGAGGATGTGTTAGCTGGGACTTCAGGTGTGAGTTAGCTTACCAACTCACTGGGGAGGGAATTGGCAGACAGAAAGGCATGGATGGGCAAGGCTTAAATTTATAAAATAGCATGGAATATTCAGGAAACTGAATCCAGTGCTGCTGTAGTATATATATATATATATATATATATGTATATATATATATATATATATATGGTATGCATGTGTGGAGGAGTATATGGTAGACAGGGTTTGTTTGGCAAAGTAGGCAGGAATTAGATCATTTCCAACTCTGTGGTCCATGTTTATTCAAGAAGTTGAGGTAGGTCCTAGACATTTCTCCTGTCTCCTGACCAAACTGATCACAGTTTTTAAATGTCACTATAGGTAGGCCTGCACATGGCAAAAGAATGTCATTTTTATTTACAAGGAACAATCAAAAATTTTTGATTTTTTTAAATACTGGAAGTTTTCAGGTGCCAACTATTTATGTAGTATTTGGTTTACTTCTTTGGATTTCATCATGCTGTCTGTTTTGAAATTTGATATTGTGGTGTAGTAGTTCTGCTTTTGTGGCCACTTAAATATTGTGCAGGGTGAATAGTTCTATTCTATTACATTTTTAAAAGTACATGAACTGCCACGCTTTCTTTTTTAAAATCTTTTTTCCTTTTGCCATTTGTGCATAAGTTCTTAGGTTAGCAGGTTGTTAGTAAAGAAAAATGACTTCTTTAGGGACGCCTGGGTGTCTCAGTTGGTTAAGCGGCTGCCTTCGGCTCAGGTCATGATCCCAGCGTCCTGGAATCGAGTCCCACATCGGGTTCCTTGCTCAGCAGGAAATGCTTCTCCCTCTGCCTCTGCCTGCCTCTCTGTCTGCCTGTGCTCGCTCCTGCGCTCTCTTTCTATGTGACAAATAAATAAACAAAATCTTTTAAAAAAAAAAAAGAAAAGAAAAATGGCTTGTTTAAAAATTGGGGTTTTTTTGAATCTCCTTAAAAGCAAACTATTTTAGAAAATGTCAGGATTATGTTTATTGTTTTAAAATTACTCTCTTGTATCCTGAGAAACCTTTGAAATATGTTCTAAAATATTCTTTCTTTAGATTGGTAACCATTTAATTCCACAGATGATTTAATACCCCTCTTCCTTGTTGCTCTTTAAAATGGTGGTGACATTGCCAGAGTCCCCATTTTAGTTTTCTTGTATCTTTCTTTTTTTTTCTTTTTCTTTTTTTTTTTCACTCAAAATCAGAGAAACAAAAATGTTGCAAACATTTCACCTTCTTCAAAGCTTCAACTTTGGTTTTCTGCCTTTTATGTTGCTGATAGAATTATTCTGATGGTCTATAAAACTCAGTTTTCTAATTTGCCTTCAGATATGTCAGATATCTTATATCAGAAAAGTTCAAAATCAATGATGGGTAGAATACTTCCAAATAATATTTAATAAGCACTTTCTATATTGAAGTCACCTACAAATCCTCCAGCTGAAGGTCAATTTGAACAACTGAGAATGCACAAAGAAGTCCTAAATAGAAGGGTCCCCTGTACTGTAGTTAGAAAATGCCAAACAGGTATTTTGCTGCCTGTCATCTGAGCAACAGAATTCTGACAAACCAGAGATGCATGCGCACAAGTATTTATAAATATTTTAAGCCAGTAAAACCTGTAAAAATTTTGTTGTTAAATGACAGTTGTCTAAAACATTGGCGAGTGCTTCCTGAGGGAATAAAGTAGAAGTTTTATGATCTGTTTGGATGCAAAAGAAGCGATGACTTGAGCCATCCCCAACATAGAATCTTCCTTTTAGAACTTCATATTGAAATCTGATCATTGGCTGTAGACAGTTCACCATTATAGCATTGCAGGTGCATTTATCTTTAGGTTGCAATGTAATTGTAGCAATATTTAATAGCATGCACTTGGTCTTTTTGAGGTCTTTCAGATTTGTATTGAGTTTGAAGTATGTAGTCTAAAAATACTTCTTTAGAATCTACAGTCTTTAAAAAGTAAAGTTAATTACTTACTTAGCCTTCCTCCCATTCCATTCGTTTACATGTGTTTTTTATAGACTCTTCTAATTTTTTGATCCACAAAAATGTTTTGTAAGAGTGTCATATCATTTCTTGAATGAATAAATAAGTATCTGTTATGTCTGACTCAGAAATTCGGTGTCTTGCCTGTGTGTTTTCAGCCACGGATATCTTGGTTCATTTGTACACACATCATGAAGGCTCATGATGTCTTTGTTGTGGGAAAGGCCAGGAATACAAAATAAGTAAGATGTGGGGCACCTGGGTGGCTCAGTGGGTTAAAGCCTCTCGGCTCAGGTCATGATCTCAGGGTCCTGGGATCAAGCCCCGCATCCGGCTCTCTGCTCCATGGAGAGCTGCTTTCTCCTCTTTCTGCCTGCCTCCCTGCCTACTTGTGATCTCTCTCTCTGTCAAATAAATAAATAAAATCTTAAAATAAAAAATAAGTAAAATGCGCCTTTATCCTCGGTACCTTACTGTTTGGTTAATAAAAATTAACTGGGAAAGACAAGAGAGGGGAGACCTAACATTGGTTAAGGGAAGCAAAACCCAAGTGGTTTTTCATTCTTCAATTTAGATTTTAGTTTATGTGTTCTCCTTAATCCTTCACTCTTCCCACATCTAGCCATGTCTGAATCTTATTTATCTGTCCCATTAGCCCCTTTGTTTCAGTGCCTTAGGGTAGTTACTCATAATCTTCCATTCTGTTAACACATTAGGTTTGTCCCTGGTGTGCCTGCCAGTTTTCCTTCCTCTGATCCACATCACATGTAACTCCAAGTAAACGTGTTTGTTTGTTTGTTTTTAAACATGGTTATGCCCAAAGCCAAAGAATAGTTTTCACTGCCTTAACCATAAAATCTAGGTTTGTTCCTTTCTACCTTCACTGATCACCTGGGAACTTTACTCCTTTCCAGATGATCTTACGTTCTCAACATGCCCATACCTCCTTCCGCTTTCTCCTTTTCAGCCACATTCATTCATACTATAGCTTTACTCACAACAGTACATCTCTCTCTCCTTACTGTTAGATTCATACCCTTCAAAGAAGAGTTGAGATTCTTTACCTTTTCTTCAAAACCTTCTCCAGCTCTTCATATTTAAGAGATCATTCCATCTTCTGCAATAGCATTGCCCCTCCTTGTCTCTATTTTATTCTTTATTCTGCTTATGTTTGCATTATATCCACAAGTACATAGAGCACCATGACAGGAATCCAGCTCAGGCCCATAGGATGTGCTTAATAATTTTTAAGAATGTTGGTGGAGATACTGGTTATCACCCTCTGTTTTTTCGGGCGTTTTCCACTGCTGGTTATGAAGCCAGTTCAACCTAATGTAATATCCTTTCCTACCAAGAGTAGTGTCTAAATTCTTCATGGTTTTTAATTTGTCCTTTTATGTATGTATTCCATGATGGGATGGCAAATGGGATTTCACATGACAAAGCACAAGAGAAAAGTTGAATTGATGCCTGGTGTGCAGATACAGGGCTTGTGTACCTTTTGGTTGAAGAATCCTTCAATGTTGCTATTCAGTAGGGATTTCCCTTGGAAATAATCTCCTAATAAGTAATCTCCTGCCTCAGAGGTGGTGGGTGGACAGTGTTGAGTCCACTGGCCAGCATTCTAATTGCAAAGCGGAAGACAGGGAGCACTCAGTGTGCTGACTTTCACTGAATTCCCCTGACCTAGTAGAGGTTTATCATGTCACCCATCCACTATGGCCCCTTCCTAGTGTGACATTTTCATTTTTATTTATCTATTTTTTTAGTTTTCTTTCTTTTTTAGTTTTCTTTTTAAATTCAGTTAACATAAAGTATATTATTAGTTTCAGAGGTAGAGTTCATCAGTTGCATATATGAATACCCAGTGTTTGTTAAAGTTTAGTATATTTACATGATAAATTTTGAGCTTCTGCTGTACTGTAGGGTAGCAGTAGTAACATGTTAAGATCATGGCTAAGGACTGGGATCAAGGGATCAACTTTTTTTTTTTTTTTTTAATAGACTCCCTGTTTTGAAGGTATCTGGCACCTCCAGTTTCTGAACCTTTGTGATGTCTGCTGCTTTAGTTAGCTACTTTTTGTTGCCACTCTACCTCCACCCATCTTACACTAAAGAAGGATGAGTGGCCAGCTTTGATTTTCATGTGTAATTTTGTTGAAATTACCTTATTTGGTGATACTTTCCTATTCTCTTTGTTCTAGGGCATGGAATTTTGCCTTTTTACTCTTCCAAGTCATGTTAATAGGGCTTTGGGAGGGAGCTGAAATCCTTGTATGATCAGTGGATTATGTGTACTGGCAAGTCTTACCTAGAAAAGTGTCCTTTTCTTGTAATTTTCATTGTTATAAAAAAAAAAAGTAATAGATGCACAGGTTTTAAAAGTCAAACATGACAAAAAAGTACCCAGTTTCTCCCATGCCCATCTGTGCAAAGAGAGCATCTGTTCCTCTGCACCGCAGTGTTTACACTTTAAAAACATGTCAGAGGGACGCCTGGGTGGCTCAGTGGGTTAAGCATCTACCTCTTGGTTTCAGCTCAGGGCATGATCTCAGGGTTCTGGGCTCAGGCCCCACATTGGGCTCCGCACTCAGTGAGGAGTCTGCTTGAAATTCTCTCTCTCCTCCTCCTCCCCACCACCCCCACTCTCTCTCTCTTTCTCTTTGTCTAAAATAAGATAAATCTTAAAGTCAGAGATTTTGTAAATTATACTTACTTTTCATTCATTTGTTTGGCTACATGATATTTCACGGTAATATATTAATTTTTATAATTATATATTTATTTTATAATTATATAATTTTAAAATTATGACTTATTATAATTATAAATATATAATTATAATTATACATAATATATTGTAATATATTATATAATTATATATATAATATATATATTTAATATATAATATTATATATATAATATATATAATATATATATATAATGTATTACATATAATGAATTATAATTATATGTAATTCTCATATCAGCTTTTATGTAACTAATATTAAAAGACAGAAATATTTTATTACTATTAATTATATTGCCTAACATTTACTGAGTTCTTATTATTTGCCAGGTGGTGTTTTAATCTCTTTATGTATTTTAATTCATTTGATGTTCATTTAAAGGCTACTGAGGTAAATATTATTCTATCTTCTAAACCAGGAAACAGGGACAGATGGCTTAAATGACTTGTTTAAGGCCACAGCTAGTAACTGGTAGTGTCAGAATGTGAACTCTGGCCTCATGGCCAAATCCCCATGGAACCCAACCATCAAGCTATACAGCCTCTCCTTCAAGAGTAAAAAACATATTTACACTTAAATTTTAGTTTCTCAAAAAATGTCTGGGCCTAATTGGTCAATTTCATGAATATATTGGGCAGATCAATCTGAGTTTGCTTGATTAAGTTGAATGTGTTGAATTGGATCTCTGTTTTATTTTTCAGTGTAATAGTTTTCATCATGTAAATATGCTGTCCATTCCTCCTGTCAACTCTTCACTTCTAACTGATGTGTTTTCTCTTCTGTCCTTTGATTTACCTGTTGATTGAACTTATTAGGTCTTTTCTGACATTTAAAACTTTTCTTTCGGGGCACCTGGGTGGCTCAGTGGGTTACACCTCTGCTTTCGGCTCAGGTCATGATCTCAGGGTCCTGAGATCGAGCCCCACATCAGGCTCTCTGCTCAGCGGGGAGCCTGCTTCCTCCTCTCTCTCTGCCTGCTTCTCTGCCTACTTGTGATCTCTATCCAGTAAATAAAAAAAATAAAATTTAAAAAGAAATTTTTTTTAACTTTTCTTTCTCTAATCTATTAGAAGGTAAATTTTCTGTTACCTATCAGTGGGGTTTTCTTCCTCTCCAGAAAGGTTAGTGCAGCAATAAATATTTAAATAGCATTTGATATTTGTAACAATCTCCATCCATCCTATGATATAAGTAGTATGGTAATTCCCATTTTATGGATTCACAGATTTTCAAAGCATTAGCTTCATTAAGAAGGATCAGAGCTAAGTCTCAATTCCAATCCTTTTATAAACAAAAATGTTCAGAAGTTTGTACTCTCTTCCGTATTTTCGCTGAAGCTACAGTGATATGTCTTGAAAATACCTCAGGGCTTGAAACTTAAATTTCTTTTCAAGTTGAAAAAGTTGTCCTATTCAAAATTTGATTGGATTCTCATTTCAAGGAGTCAAGAATTTCTGTCATCAAATTCTTAATTCACACTTTTGAATTGTTGCTGATTGTATTGTAATAAATAATTTGATTCATGCTGCAAATTTGGTATTAGCCTTTTTGATATTTATTAATATCACGACTTTTCCCTAACCTACTTCATTGGATGGCTTTATAAAATAATAGTACATTCCCAGCCTTTGGTGTTGACTGTTCATAGGAAATACCAATTAATCTAATTTGTCTTGATTAAACAAAAATCTTAGAGTCATCTTGTTTCCTCAACAAATTATTGCATGTATTGTATATATTGCTAACACATTGCTGACACGTCATTGTGTGTATTGTATCTTGTGTTTGTAATTGAAATGCCTTTATTTCTGTTGGAATGCTCCTTGCGGTGCTAGCTGACTAGAGGATGTTCTCTCCTATTTTTCCCAACATATAACTCCCAGCTCTCCAGTGTAGTGCTGTGAAGGGCAAGAAGGGCAAAGCAGACACTTTATATATGAGAAGGGGCTTTTCCACAAACACACACATACATACTTTCTTTTTAGATTATCTTATTGCGGGTCCGTAATCCGTGATTTCATTGAGACACTAGAAGGACATTCACTGTTTCCACAACAGTCATAATCATAAACTTTGTTAAAAGTGAATTAAGATATGAATATGTATGAAGAAATTAGATGTTCTCACCATGAATATATGGCATCAACGTGTCTTGAGTGAATTACAGACTTTACTCATTTCTGGGCCATTTGTTTTATATATAGATTAAATATAGATAATTACTCATGTGACAGGTTACTTTATTACTTTGATAGATCTCAAAGTACCCCATGCAGTTATAGTGTTATTATTGTAATAATTTGGATTCACTAATAAACAGAAATAACATTACATGAATTAAAATTTAAAAATTGGAATTTGATTTTGTTTAAAGTCAGTTTTACTTCTGGTGGTTATTTTGACTTAACAGAATATACCTTTTAATTGAAGTTTTTAATTATTTTTAAGCTCATGTTAAATATAAAAATGTTTTGGAACTATTAAAAATTAGAGTTAGAATATTAACTTCCATAGGTTAATCAGTTCCTTTTTGTCTTACGTCTCACTTGTTTTAAAAAATCGTTAAATTTATTTGTAAATATGCATCACATGATAGATGTACTAAACTTAAAATTTAATTTTACTTTTATGAGCACTTAGCCAAATACCTAGCACATTTTACGTGTTCAGTCATTGTTTTCCTATATAACTCTAATACCTTGTCTTGCAAGAGTGTGTGTTTTAGGAAGATACTAAATGGTTAAGCTGTTTCAAAGTTATTTGCACACCCTCATTAAGATTTGTTACCTGAGGGAATAAAATTAAAAGATTCTAATCTAGTTACCCTGGTTTTAATCCATATTTTTTATTTTATTTTGTTTTGTGTTTCAGTGTGGATTCCATGTTTCTGGTTCAAAGAGGTTTCTACCTGTTCTTTCTCAGGTTAAGGCAGTTCTTTAGAAAAGCAGATCTATTCTGGCTATGTAATGTGTTTTATTTAATTTTATAGTTTTTATGATATCATATATTAGAGATTGCCAAAAATATAGAAAAATTTTAGAGAACATTTTTGGATTTGATGGATTACCGCTCTTGAAAGGGAAACAAAACACTAAATATTTCTAATCCCGCATTATTTACCGCATGGGTGGTTAAATGCTACTTTAAGCCTCATAAAATTAAAAGGGAGAAATCTGCCAACTGTAGCAGGAATTGGATTTAGGAAGAGTGGTACAGAGCCAAAATATTGCTACAGAATTAAATGTCAAAAATCTTCTTTAATAGTAGATATATAGTTCACAGTGCCTGGTTATGATTAATACATTTAATCTAAATCACTGAAAGTTGCACTCTCCTTTTCCATAAAATACAATAGGACACAAATCAGTTTTACTGTAGATGGATAACAATTGGAAAATAATGCATCTTCCCGCCCAATAAATTGTCAGTTATACCTTTTAACTAAAATCAATTCATCTTTCCAAAATTTATTGCAATTTCTAATAATAAATCTCCTCAAATGTTTATTCATTTGGTTTTTGATACATTTGTGCCACTTTTGCTATGGTCTAATGTTTTCTCTTTTGATTCATTGTAAATTAGAAAATCTATTTTGAGTCAGTTTTCTAGTTAAGAAGTTAAAATCTATAACCTAGCACCTTTTTCACTCTCCTTTGTACATTTTAATACCCTTGAACTTGAACTTAAATGCAATCCAGTAAATTCTTTTCAGAAGGAGATTAAAAGACTTTTCAATGTAACTTCTTGAGTAAGGGCCAGATGCATAAAACAAGCACTTAGGAGGCTGATGATTGTTGCCATAGATCCACTTTGAAATCAGAAAGAAGAGAAAGAAATACGTGGGGTTGTGTCGTCATTTCATGTAAGTATTTAGTATAAAAAAGAAGAAATGCCCATTTGAATTAGGATCAGATAATTGATCATATTGGTTGTCTGCTATTATTTTCTTTTGATTACAGTAACCCAAAAATGTCATTGAAAGGAAGCACAAATAACCAGCTATGTTCAGTCTATTTCCCACAGAGAGGTCTTCCTCTTACTAATCTTCAGATATACTTTTTAATCTCTATCTTTACATTTCAGATTATTCTCTTTTAATGTATACTGAATGTGCAGTCACATTGGTTTTTCACATACACTGTGTTTTAGAATGTAATCATTGTGATGTTTTTAATTTTATACATGATACATTAGTATCTTTTATTCTTTATACTGTTAAGATTACCATTAGACTTAAATCCTTCAAATACTGTATGGTGAATACCGACTCATGTGATTTTAATTTTATACTTTCCTATACATACTCCACAGTAAAGTTCAGAATGGTACCCTTTTTGTTCTCTATCTCCGCCTCCACTGTGCTATTATATAAAATTTAAAAATGAAGTAAGAATCAGTTGACTTGCCCACAAATTACATAAAAAATGTGTTTGCAATTAACATGTTCTGAGGCTTGGTGTTAAGTCTATACTTTTTATATTCTATCAAAATTCTGAAATAGATTTTTGGAATGGATACTATTAGAAATGAAAGTGACATTAATTTGAATTAAACCTGAAACTCCTTAGCAAATTTGTATCACTGGTAATAGATAAGATGCCATATGATTAATTTAGCAGTTAAAAAGGTGATTTTTGTGGCCAGAATAGCCAAAATAGAATTCATGTGTGGGCTAACTACATGGTGAAGAAAACAATGTTTTCTAAGGCAAAGATGAGACATGAATTACAGCTTTTACGTATTTATCTAAAAATAGTGCTGCTTTTTTTTTTTTTAAGCTGTGAACTTAATGTTTTTGATATATGGCTTCTTTAGTACAAGTATAATATTCATTTGGACTTAAATTAATTTCTGTATTAACAAATGCCAAGTTTTTATAAATTTAGCTAGCTGTAAAAACTTTAAAAGTAATCTCTGACTTATGTGTACTTCCTAATCTGATTTTCCCATCACATTAAATATGAAAGTAAATCCGATCATGTTCTTTGAAATAACAAATGATAAACCAAAATGCACTGCCTTTCTTTTTAAAACACCCACAACAGATTGGAGTGTTATTCCTCTGGCGGTTTTATAAACATTGGCTAATGATACAGTGTCAATTTATTGCTTAAGTGTTAGGATTTTGCTGTGTTACTGTCAGTTATGAAGACTTTAACAACAGCTATATTATCATTTTTCACCTTTGTGTGGTAGTTTTGTGAAGCACAACAGATTTGTTCTACCCACCTTTCAAAGGAGGAAGTTAAGGCTTTGGGAAGACAAGTAAGTGACATAACTAGGAAGAGACAGAGCCAGGGCCAACCTGCTGATTCCTGGTCCCATAGACTTCTCCTTACCCCCACCTGCCTTTCTGTACTCTTTCCAACTGAATGTGAATCCATCCTGGAGGCTGAAATTTTCTTAATGTTTTCAGCCATAGTTTGAGGAATTGCCATGTAAATTTTTACTGTTTTCAAGCAAAATAAATGTTTTGAAGGAGCTCAGTGAGTAATCTATATATTTTTCCCCAATCCTGTAGTTCAGTCTCTTGGCCACTGACTCAGCCTAACTCTTGTTTAGCCTTTCATTCTCCACTTTCTTCCACCCTGTCCTCAACTCTCCTCAAATCCTAATGTGATCCTTCTGACCCATTTGACTTCTAACTTGAAATCTCTCAGTGCCCCGCCTTGGTTTCTCAAATAGCATGTAAATACCTTCCTTCCTGTCTGGGTCTTTGCCATTAGGGCTTCTGCTCATCTTTCCATCTCTGTGTCCTGATTCTCTCTGGTTCATACATCCTGAATGTGCCTTGCACTTTCTAGCAGTTATCACTTGGTTCCAACTACTTTTACTATTTGTGACATCACACTTCATGTCAGTCTGTGGAAACCTTGCCCATTCATCAAAATACATTTTAGTTAAAACCTTATCTGGAAACTTCCCTACCAGAAGGCATCTCCTGTCATTCAGAGGCCTCACTCCCATCCCTTCATGACTCACAGAACCATGTGTTAGCCCCTTCTGGTAGAGTGCAAGCAAAAACCATGGAACTGGAAATCAGAATAAGTTCTCTGAGATCCATGATTTACTGGCTGTGTAACCTTGCAGAAATCACTTTTTGAGCTTTAGTTTCCTCATCCCTAAAATAGGGATAATAAAAGATAAGATGAAATAAGGTATGTAATAGAACTTTGTGAACTGTAAAGGAACTGTTACTACTCACTCATTTCAGGAGTGCAAAGCTCAAATGCCTTCAGGGGCCAGGCAGGTAATATACAGAGACATATACACATATATATATAAAGTAGCTTTGTGTTCAGGACCTTGCTGCATGCTAGAATGGGCATTCCTAGCTCAAAGTATTCAAATTCAAAACATTTTAAGATACTCTGATAGCCAAAAGAAAGAGAAAGAAAGAAAGAAAGAGAAAGACAAAACAAAACAAAAGAAACTATTTAATGACCAAATACTGCTGTCCCATTGTGTCCATCACTTTCCACATCTGAGTAAAGCAATATTGCATTCCCACAAACCCTTGCATGTTGCAGGTACCTCGTGAATCTTGGGAAGGTCAGTGGGCGAGTAGATGACTTGAGTGGAGTGGGTAAGTGAAGTTTAAATGTATAATGTGGGAAATGAGATACTTGCATTTTAATCACTTTTTCTGATCAGTAAACAAGAGGTATAAAGACATTGTATGGACCATGCATGGTTTCTCTTTTGGTCCTCTAGTGAAAACTTCCTGTGTATGTGCTGTGCATAGTTTTGCCTTAACTCTTTCTCAACTAGTATTGACCACAGAAGCACTATTACAGTCTATAGAGAATTCAGGCATTTTTCTGTAAGAATGTTATTTTCTCTGTCCTCTGTATTGGTGGGCTCTGGCCAACTGAAGAGAGGTGTATAAGTCTCGTCTTGTGCCTTTTCCATTCAATTGCTATTCCCTTTGATCCTTGACAGTTAGCTGAAGCTGAACCTGGTGCTTGAGATTTAATGATTCTTTTCCCTGGGATCCGAGAAATATGGCTGTTTATTTTCTCATCTTTAGAGAGTTAAATGTACCTTATCCAATGTTTTAGAAGCCACTTAGGTACAATTAATTCTTGTGTGTTTCAAAGAAGGTATTACAGGCTTAATTCAATGCTAAAATAAAAGCCAAGGGCCCAGGGACTCTAATGTGTCTGTAGTCTTTGTATTTTTCTCATATTTACCAATGAAATGATCATCTCTGCAGTTACGGGATGAAAAGGTGGTGCCAAATGACCTTGATAAAAGGGAAATTATATTCTAGTATGATGACCCAAACCACTGTGTTCTACAAAACTAAGTCAGACATAAGCTTAGCTGTAGTATAGACTCATTAATAAAAACTTGACTCTTACTAGATTAATTGAATACAAGTAAATGAAACTTTGTTAATTTGATCTGAGTGGTACAATGCTTACATCAAGAAAAAGAAGTAAAATCTTTTGACCTTATTTAATTGCCCTAGAATGTCTCGTAAAGAAAGGATGCCACTTCTGTGAGGAATAATTGAGACATAAAAACCATTGTCTACCAAGTTGTCTGGCACAAATTCATTTGAAATAATTTCCCTTGAAGTAATTTCCATATTTTCTTAGACTCTCTTTTAGAGTGTTTGTTCACTTATAAAGTAATTAATTGATTCTGCTCTAGGTTTTTCACTTGCCTAAAACATCTTCCTGTTCATAAATACAGAGCTCTCCAGCTATATACAAATTTTAAACCCCTTGGTTTGCAGTGTTATGCACATGTTATATTTTTAAGTTTGGGGACATTTAGAGCATATGGAACAACTGGGTATCTTTCAATCATCCAGTTCATTTCTGCTTAGGAAGTATTTATTTAAACATTAAGTAGCGTGTGCCAGGCATCATTCTCTATGTTTGGTGATAACACCAGCAGCCTGAAACAGACAAAAATCCCTATCTTTATGAGCTTACATTTTAGTAGGTAGCACCTGTATGTCAACCTTTTGCTAAGTATAAAATCTAGAAAGCTGAGTAAGTTTTGTTCTTGCCCTTCGAAGAGCTTACACTCTAATTACAGAAATAGACACAGAGAATTACAACATAATGGGCCGAGTTTTAGGAAAGAGATGCTAACTGAACACAAAGAAAGTAAGGGGCACCTCACCCAGCTTCAGAACAGCAAGGAAATGGTGTTAACTGTGGGCTAAAAGATGAAGCTGAGCTGTCGGGTTGAAATGGGTGCAGTAAATGGATCCCATGGAACTCTGGGAGTGACCCCTCAAGGACTGGGACCTGAGATCCATCTTCCAGAAGTGGTCGGCGTTGTCCACATGGAGAGAGTGGGGCAGACGCTCCAGACAAAAGGAAAAGCATCAACGAGGGGGCATGGCATGAAGTAGTGTGGTGTTTGCTGGCAGCCGCAGGCAGGCAGGCCTTCGAGAGGGGGCTTTGTAGACAGGGAGTCACACTGGATAAACAGAAGAGGTAGGAGAGGGTGGCCCTTGCCCACCTGGAGATTGTCCAACTTAATGAAGCCAGTCAGGCCCTCAGGAAGATTTTTAATGACATGACATGTGGCTTCACATTCTTTCATACATAAGAAAAAAAAATGTATAATAGCACCAATCAGGACCAAACAACTTTTGCTTCTTAGATTTTGAAATTTGTCCCCCCTTGAAAGACTTTCTTCTTAACTTCCTCCTGGTACTTTGCTCTGTTCATAATCACTTAAGTTTTCCTCCTTCATCAGAAGAGTCTTAAAAATGCCCTTTTAAGTTGTTTTCAGTCTGACTCCTGTAAATAAATGGCTCTGCATCCCCATGACTAGCCCCATCCTTGTTACATAGGTTTCAGTTGTGTTTAGAATATCTACTATTGGTTTTATGTGTTCATAGCAGAGTATTTGTTTAGCTTGTTCTCTCCATCAAATTATCTCCTCTGAGGGGGTAGGTTTCCTCTTCTGATGGCCGCTGACATGAGTTTGTGACTGTGACCAGTCTTACAGTCTATTATTTTAGGAAGTTAAAGTCTATTTCATTGATACGCGCAGCACTCTGAATGAATGGTGATGGTACTGAGAGAAAGAACTACATACAAGGTATTTCTGAGTTCAGTATTTGCTAACTTTCATTTTATTTTTCCTCTTAGTTCATTTTAAAGGGCATTTAATTATTTGGTTGGGATTTTTTTTTTTTTTTTTTTTGGCAAATGTCGCATATTGGATAATGTCTTAAGGTTCAGTCAATTTTAATAGGTTAAATGCTTTAAAGAAAAAGAAAAGCAACCTTTAGGCTTTTTAATGGTGAGGTCATCCCAATGGTTATAATAATAATGTTTGAAAACACAACTGTATGCTAAAAAAAAAAAAAAAATTCCTTCCCACGGAAATAGCTTCCCAGTAGGTAGATCAGTGGTCTTGGTTATTTTCTGAGGCCCTGTCATTGGACCCAACAGTGTGCAGGTATCAGAATTGAGTCACTGCTCTGAGTTGTCCTTTGCAATTGAGTGTCTGGTTGTGTGGCTGAGAACACTCTTAAGTTAAGCAGAGACTGTAACTCCCTTCTTCATTGACTTTCTTTTACATCCTCTTCAAATCCCTTTTTTTTTTTTAAGATTTTATTTATTTATTTGACAGACAGAGATCACAAGTAGGTAGAGAGGCACGCAGAGAGAGAGGAAGAAGCAGGCTGTCCGCAGAGCAGAAAGCCCGATACGGGGCTCGATACCATGACCCTGGGATCACGACCTGAGCCGAAGGCAGCGGCCTTAACCCACTGAGCCACCCAGGCGCCACTCAAATTCCTTTAACACTCCTGTCCTCTTCCTAGGTCACCGCTGAACTCCTGGCTAATGATTCTTCCAAGCCTTTCTCAACTTTCTCTCTCTCAGCTCCTCTTTGGCATTTGTCATTTTAGCTCCTTCCTATTAGAAATCCCATCTTGCTTTCTCGTTACGGTACCATCTCTGTTTTCTCCTTCCTCTGCAACTACTTCTCTGCCCCTGGCCTGCTCTTCTGGCTCCTCTTTTTCCTCTATCTTGGATATTGGCATTCCCAGGTTTGTTTGGTGTTTGTTTTTATTCTTGGTCAGAGCTCTTCTATCGTACTTTTTACTTTGTTCTAAAAGCTTTCAATTCTTACCTCTCTGCAGAAAACAACAAGGTCTTTCCATGTTGTGCCATGTGCCCTCTAGCCCAGTAGTTCTAGGTTTTTTTTTTTTTTTTTCCATTCCCATATATCAGAGACAATAACACATTACCTCACTATGATGATTCCCTCAGGTAACAGTTCTTAGCGATGGGTGAGCATCATAGCTCAGTCCCACCACCTCCACCTTGGGGAACAACATGGATAGTTTGAAAATCTTACCACGATAGTTCTGACACATGACCTGTGCCCATTTCCCTTCTCCTAATCCTGATCTCTGCCTTTCCTTTCAACATTTAAGAATCACCCTTCTGACCCCCACCAAAAAAAAATTTCAGCTCCTTTGTGGTCATCTGCAACAAGTTATGACTTGACTTGATACTCCATTATTTATTCTTATCTCTTCTAAAGCATGTCTAAACCTTTAACTGAAGATTTAGTTTATATAAGTAGTACCCATGTTGATCACATTTTAAATGAAAATCATAATCGAGTTGAAGAATAAGAAGGTATTGAGATTTACAATGTACCAGGTACTTGGTAAGGTCTGGAAGCCCAAAGTAACAAATGATACACATCTCTAATATTAAGGAGTTTACAATTATTAGGATATATGTAGACTAATGCTCAGCTAAGAAAAGTTGTGAATGCCATAACATAGATATAAGCCAGTTGCACTAATGAGAATGGAATAAGTAGAGTGATCACTTCTACTAAGGGGCAATACAAAAAGAATATTTGAGCTGTGCCTTAGACTGAGGAGGTCTTCCCACAAGGAATAGGAAGGGTAGTAGTATATAGTAGAAAGACCAGGCAATTGGAATTAGAAGGGAGTCAGTATGAGTTGCCACTGTTACACGGTCTTAGGCAAAATTACCTGGATCTCTTATCTCCCCCCATCTTTTAATTACTTTCTATTATATGACTACTCTTTTCTTTATAGCATTCACCATAATCTGAAATTATCTTTTTTTTTCCTTGTCTGGTGTCTCCACCAACTAGAATGTTGGCTTCCAGGGTCAAGGACTCTAGTCTTGTTGGCCTTTCTCCTCAATGTCTAGAACAGTGCTTGACACTGGTCGAAACTCAATACATTAGTGAGAATTTTGAATGCATCAACATGGATTCTTGTGAAGACTAACAGATTTGTTTGTAGGTATTACTTTTGTGAACAAACAGGTCATCTGATTCTAACTCTGGTGCTTAAATTCAGCATAACTGAAGATAAAGAGTTGTAAAAATGCATGGCTAGTTTAACAAGGATTCAGTACCTGGGTGTGTTAAATTTAGGCACATGGATAATACTATCAAACTTTTGACAGTTCAGTAGAGAGAGCTTAGAACACTAATTTTGATCATCCTTCAAACTTAAACATTCTCTTGCTTTCTAATCTTTCAGTTTTATCAACTTATGAATTAGACATTGGTATTAATATACAGTGTTTACTTAGATCTACAAGATTTACCAGATTCTTCCTTACTATTTTATCTAACATTTCATATTTTCTTTGTGGGATCTTTGACTGTGTTCTTAGAAGGCATTTTAGTGAAGTTCTAAAACTGATAAATTTGTTCTTTGTAATCTGAAACTGGATTCCTTTCATGCTTATTTATAAAAAATAGTTTTTCTATATAGGTAATTCTGGATTAAACAGTTTTTTGTTACACTTAGTGGATGCTCTGTTATTGTCTTCTGGCATTCATTGGTGCCATTGAGAAATCTGTTTTCAGATAATGACAGCTAACGTAGCTTCCCCCCCACCCCGGCTATTTTGTTTTGTTTTGTTTTTGATGTTCTGCAGTTTCACAATATGACATATTAATGTGAATTTGTTTAAGATGGTTTTTTGTTGTCTTTCCTTTGTCTGGTAATTGCTGTCTTTAACCAGGTCTTTAAAAAAAAAAATCGTCCCTTATCTAAATACTCTGTCTTGCTTATTATGAGTCTTCTATCTTTTGAGGATCCCAGACAGATGTTGCATTTTCTCATTTTATTCTCAATGTCTTTTAACCCTTTTCTCCTGGTTTCCATTTCATTGTCTTTCTGTGCCACATTGTAGGTAATTTCTTCACCTTTGTCATCCAGTTAACTAACTCTCTTTTTATCTGTGCCTAGTCTGCTGTTTAATTCATCTATGCTGTTAAATGGAAGTAATCTAATGCTTGAATTAATCATTTAAGAGATGCAAGTAGTCTTTACTCATATTTTATTGTATTTTACCCAAGAGAAATTGATAGACTCCAGAAATTCTAATATTTAATGTTTTTCTAACATGCTCAGCCATATTTGGTATCTTTCAAAGAAGAGTGTATTTCTGTACTTTTATTTCTGTTGTGGTATTAACTCTGCAATGTCAGGTGCTCCTATTAGTCACAGTTAAGTACATTTTATACTCAAATAATAGTTGAGAATAAGATGCTGACTAAGTAACCGGGTCGATTATATTTATAAGTCATTAGTTATCTGTTCTCTGATTTGCTGGCTAGTTATACTATGAATTGCCTACATATCTGCTACCTTCTTCTGGTCTTTGGTAACACATGACTTAATCCATTGTCTAGCTTCACAGTGTTTTGATATTGAGCATTTATTTTTGAGCTTTACAACATTTTTTTAAATATTTTATTTATTTATTTGAGAGAGAGACAGTGAGAGAGAGTATGAGCGAGGAGAAGGTCAGAGAGAGAAGCAGACTCCCTGTGGAGTTGGGAGCCCAATGTGGGACTCAATCCGGGGACTCCAGGATCATGACCTGAGCTGAAGGCAGTCACTTAACCAACTGAGCCACCCGGCGCCCCAACATTTTTTTTTTCTTACCAACCTTAATCCTAAGTATTTTGCCTTTTTTTTTAAAGATTTTATTTATTTATTTGACAGGCAGAGATCACAAGTAGGCAGAGAGGCAGGCAGAGAGAGGAGGAAGCAGGCTCTGAGCAGAGAGCCCGATGTGGGGCTCAATCCCAAGACCCTGGGATCATGACCTGAGCCGAAGGCAGAGGCTTTAACCCACTGAGCCACCCAGGCGCCCCGTATTTTGCCTTTTTAAAAGTAAAATTTTGGTGTTTCCTTTTCTGCTCTTCATTTTTTGGGGTTTATTGCCTATATTAATTTAACTCCTCTTACAGTTTTTCATAATATGTTATTAATTGAGAAAATGTATAAACTTACCATGCTCTTATATGGAATCAGTCTTTATACTCACTGTCATTCATTTTGATATTTTGGTGTTCTGAGAACTTTACAAAAATCTTTATGAAACTACTTTATAAAATACTTTGTACAAAAGTTAAAATAGTATAGACTTGTAAGTTATTATTTGTAATAATTTTCGTAATTTCAAGCATTATACCAGTAACTCTCAACTTTATCTCCTGTGCCAGTCAGAAAAAGCAGTGGGTAAATGGAACCGGAAACAGGTAACAAAAAGGGATCAGAATATAAAAGGAAGAGGCGCCTGGGTGGCTCAGTGGGTTAAAGCCTCTTTCTTCAGCTGGGGTCATGAGTCCAGGGTCCTGGGATCCAGCCCCACATCGGGCTCTCTGCTCGGCAGGAAGCCTGCTTCCTCCTCTCTCTCTGCCTGCCTCTCTGCCTACTTGTGATCTCTGTCTGTCAAATAAATAAATAAAACCTTTAAAAAAAAAAGAATATAAAAGGAAAGAAGTAGGGGAAAATGATGAACAGTGGCCATCTCCAGTCATGATGCCCAACCAGATTAAGGCCCTTTGTGCCTGTGTTTTAAATTTACCTCACATGGCCTTGACTCCTTACTTCCTGACCCCCACCTCTCAAGTACCTCAGCTCTTTTCTGACAGAAGTGAAAATGATCAAAGAAGGTAGAAAAGGCAATTTGACCTTCAACTGAAAAAATACTACGCTTTTAACAGTTAAAACCGTTCCTCTTTGAAGCGTTCCAGAGCTGGACACACAAAGTGTGCACACATGAGTGCACGTACGTCCAGTCACAAGAGACAGAGCCTCCCACACGGCCCAGTGAGAAACAGGGGAACTGGAAGCTCTGACACTGGGGCCCTGTCTCACGAGTGGCATCGGGTATTGGAGGAGCTTGGAATTTAGGAGTCAGCGTGAGAAGATTTGCTGTTTTAGCCCTGCAGCTGGTTAACTACATGAACTCATACAAGTCCTTAACTTCTCTACCCTCAGTTTCTGCTCTGGCCACTGTTGTACACCTTATCAGTCATTTATTGAAGGCCTTTTTTTTTTTTTTTTTTTTTTAATTTGTTTGACAGAGATCACAAGTAGGCAGAGAGGCAGGCAGAGAGAGAGAGGAGGAAGCAGGCTCAATGCTGAGCAGAGAACTCGATACGGGGCTCAATCCCAGGACCCCAGGATCATGACCTGAGCCAAAGGCAGAGGCTTTAACCCACCAAGCCACCCAGGCGCCCCTACTGAAGGCCTTTTAGATACTAATACTAACGTCTAGTTTGCTTATTGGTGAGACGGAAGTTTTAAAATCAGGGGTTTTTTCTAAGAGCGTCTCTAACCTTGTTTAACCTGCAGACCTGTAAAGCCCAGTGAAAGGTAAGGACAAGAGAAATGGATGGGGAGGGCACAAATCCATTCCTGCAAGCCTAGAGCAGCGATTTTAAATTCAGCCTCCAGACAAATCTTGGAAGATGGTGGAGATGGGTCTTGTTAAAATGTAAATTCTGATTCTGGAAGTCCTGGTGGGGCTTGGGATTTTGCATTTCTGACAAACTCTGGGGAATGCTGTGGCTGGTCAGAGGACCCCTCTTAAGTAGGAAGCTTAAGAGCATTGGTGAGGGAAGAGAAGGACTTCAAAGGAGAAGGATGGTGAGAGTTCAAGGAGAGTGATTGCTGAAGGCAAAGTTACACAGTAATTACAAAGAGAAGTTATTGGGCAGAATGTGAGAAGCATATCGCTGCTGTGATCTTGTATAATTGGGAAGAGTTGGGTATGATCAAATACACTTGAGAATATACACACTTAGTAAATATGTACTTCCTAACTTTTTTATTTGATGCAGATTTGTTTTAGAAGTGTAGTATTTCTCTCAAATTTGTAAGTTGAAAAGTTAATACTAGTGATCAGAGTTATGAGTATTAGTTTTTCATCTTTTTATAATATCTAATAGGCAGTATGTGGGAGATAGAGTGGGGATATTCCTGATTTATTTAAATGCAAGATTGTTTAGCTGTATGTTGTGATTTAGCAAATTAAACTTGTACACATTCATTTATTTAAGAAGCTAAAGAAATTTAAACTATATTCTTGTATGTGTCTGTGGAAGTCTCGCTTTCTTATGTATTACATTCCTAAGTGAAACATTATTTCTGGTTTTGTACCTTGAAAATATTTGTATGCAATAGGAAGATTATTTTAGCAAAAATGATAATGAGATATTTTGTACTTGAAGTCTATTGTGTGTCATATACTTTCAACATATCTTAATTTTAATAGACACATATATCTGATGGCTACCATATTGGATAACACCGTTAAAACTTTTCACTTCATAGACAGTCAGTGAGATTAAGAGGCACCTTCATTTCTCTTCTTTTTCTTATTTCACTTGGAAACATTGCAATAGCTTGCTAGTTGAACATAAAAATAGGACTTTTTATAAACAACAGATAGGTGGTGCCCTGGTTGCAGACTTTGATGGATTCTCAATGAAATTCAGCTTATCTGGGTTCTTATAAATATATTTCAGTAAATTTTATAAAGATTGCCTTACATATGCCATAAGAGGTAGAAATTTTAATGGTAAAAATTTAGTGTTTGGCATTCACCTTTAGATGTTGGGTAGCTCTACTACTATGTCTCAACATTCAAACTCCTGATGATTTTTGTGTGCTAAGTGCATAGATTTACTGCTGCAGTCTGAACATTTTTAAATTAAAATATATCTTTCATTCTGAATGTATTGATTTACACATCTCTGTGTCAATATTAAGTCAAGAGAATTTTCCAATAAGTTGAAAAGATCTGGCAGGGCAAGTTAAATTTATTAGATTTGCTAGGGGTTTTTTCTTTTCTGTGTTTAGGTAGCTCTCTGCTTTTTCTATTCTTGATTATAATTTTGTTTTTAAAATAGTACTAAAATTTTAATAACACACTTTCATGCCTCTTGGTACTTTTAGTAATTTTATTTTCTTGAATTAATTACCACTGAAAACCATGACATTCCTTATTGCATTCTTGGCATTCTTTGCTACTGTTTTATTAAAACAGTGTGCTTTTGGTTTTCTTCTGTTGTTGAAAAATATATTACTGTTTGAAGTTTAGTTGAATCACAAAACTAAGCCCTTTTCCTTTATGTACTTTTTTGTAAATTTTAAGCTTAGGAAAATTTATACCTTTTAAAAAATCAGACTATGAGACAAAGTTACCTCATTTGTTTGGAAATAAGAAATATTTCATGAGTATTTAAAAATTTGAGGCATAATCCACCATAATTTCTAAGTGTGCAGATGAATTAGGCATTTACTTTTTGATATTATAAGTGGAAACTTTGTCTATATATTTTGACTAATCCAAAATAACAGTTATCTTAGAATGGAGGAGAGGATCGCTCACTGACACATTAAGGTAGAAACTGGTAGCATTAAGTGACATCTTCATTAGATTATAATTTTACTTAAATATTCCAAGTTCATTGATATACTCAGTATATTATAATTTTCCTTGAGGATTTTAGACTGGCATAAATACACTTATATCTGTTATATTCCACCTCAAGTTCACTTTAAAAGATAAAGGCTCTAATGAATATACTTTAATATCAAAGTATGTTTATGGCGTGATAAGAGTAGGGTGACCGTGTTAGTCAGTAAAACATAATGTGTAAATGTGTAAAAACTTTGATGTGGGAAGAGAATGGCAAAAAAGTGATACCAGAAACTTTAACCAGGAGTTAGTGGACTAATGAAGCTGTGGAGGAAATATTTCTACTTAAAACACCAAAACTATTTTTTCTGTGTCATGGTGGTATTATTTGCAGTTTAGGCTGGTAATCCTTCTCCCATCATTAAATCAAATCTGCTGGGTGCTTTGTAATTTTTTTCCCCCTAGGCAAAGTGGGGGTTGTAGTGTAAAGTAAAACCAGATTTTATATAATACTTGGCAGTGAAAACTGATACTTTTATGGGTTCCTTGACTTTGACCACTTAGCACATTAGGAATTCCAAGTGAGCATGTAACGAAGCTGAATTTTATCTGTAGACAAAATAACGGGCTAATTTCAGTAGAAATACAGCACTAACATTTTATGATAGCAAAAGCCAACAATAATGGAATACTATGCTAAGCACACTCATTTAATCCTCTTGATAACCGTATGTCATGGGTATTCTATCTCAGGTTTACAGAATGGGAAATTAAGACATAGAATAAGTAATTCCCTCAGGGTTACAGACTAAAGCAAATGGCAGAGCCCAGACTTGAAACTTGGTCTTTGTAAAGTCCAAGGATTGTGCTCTTAAATATCACACTATCCTGCCTCCTTGTACAGCAGAACCGTTGTGGTGTTATACTCACCTGACTTGTATCATAAGAAAAGATGCAGTTTTCAGAATGCAGTCAGGGAATTTTCTGCTTTGAAATGTTAGCAGATTTTTTTAAACCTCTCATTTAATCTCTCCAGGGGTCCTTTATTTATCGACAGATACAGATTTTTATGAACTCTTTTCTGTTGAGTATAGATTTGTATAAAATAGTACCTAATGTGAAAATATTTTGTATTACCCGTTAGCAAATATTTCCACATTCCTGTTTTAGAATTGTAAAATACTTTGTGCAGCAAAAACAAAAACAGTGCAAAAAAACTAAGTATGATCCCCACTGCTTGCGATATATTCAGTCATCTGCTTAATCCTCATCCCCTTCGCATTGTCAATACCCATCTAATTCCACTTTAACAACAGTAATTGGCTGATGGAGTAGAAGATATAGATTTGTTTTCTTGATGACTCCTTGACTTTTTTTCCTCTGGTAATACTAATAGAATTCCAAATCCGTACTGGTGTGATCATGTCATGAGTAGGTCAACAGTCATGTCAAGGTCCTATTGGAAACCTCATAGCCAACATCTTAATTTAGACTTAGCTATCTTTTTCACTTGTATGTGCAATTGTAAGCAATTTTTTCAAGTCTCCACTCTCCATTATAGCAGAATTCATTTAGTTCAAAGAGGGATAGCCCCGCATGTGAATTATGTGGCTGTCTACAATTTGAGTAAATAGAATATATAAACATCAGGGAACCTCATTTGCATGGGTATATACATGTGTTTCTTTTTTAAAGTTACACAGATTGAACAACAATGGGAAAACTCTTACCCTTTTTTTTTTTTGCAAGCAGCATTTTATATTATATAAATTGTGATGAAGCATGTGATAATGAAGCATGAATGATTTAGCAGTATTAAGTTCTAGAAAAGTATACTTTCTCTTTAAATAGATTATTGGATTATTACCAGCCAGTCTGTCCTCACTGTTCCGGTTTTATTTCATAACATGTGACTGGAACAATAGTATTCATAACAAGAAAATGCATTGTTGAATTATTAAACTACTTTGATTTGGGGGGATGGGTGGTATGTAATCCAAACTAAAGCATTCCATATATGAAATATTATGTAAAATGTGTATCTGTATACCTTTGTGTGCATATATTTATCTTTAGAGCTATATGCCTTATATGTGTTTCCATTTTCTTATAACATTAATAAACATATTTCTATCAACCATACTATTTTCTGTATATAAAAAGACCCACTGTACTCACTGTGTTTTGAATAGCAATAAATGATAATAATCTGAAGCTTATTAGGTTTGGATTTTTAAAAATTTCAAAACAACATGAACTAAAATAAAAATGTTGGGTTGAAAGATAGAAGCTGTTAGCTTTTAAGACATAGAAATGGATTTCTGTAGAGACTTCAAGTGAAGACAATCTGATTATTCAAAAATTCTTCAAAATTTTGCATTTTATAATTAATTCAAGTATTATTTTATTGCAGCCTAGAGCAGATCTTTACACTGATGTTTATTTGTTTGTTTGTTTGTTATCCTCCAAGCACAGAGGTTGTACACAATCAGGAGCGAGGCTTTATTATCAATCATACTAATAGGTTTCTGGTACTTCCATTTATTTGTTTGGAAGGCCAAAGCAATCAAATTGGAAGCACATGAAGAATCAGTAACCGTTTTCTCATGTCATGATGCTTTGATCTTTTATATCAGTTATATTTTAAATCTAAGCCACCTGGAATTTTGACTGATAAATCCAGATTTTATTTTGGTTAAATAGCTTACCCAGATTTTCTTGCTGTCATTTGGTTATTTTTTAAAACAAAGTTGATTAAGACCCAGGTGATTGGTTTCATTTTAATGTAATGATTGAGTATGCTAATTTTTGACAGTAATTCAATGATGGCTTCATGGTTGTATCATGTAGTTAAAATAACTAACAGTTAAAACCTTTCCCAGAGCTGGGAAAAACAAACAACAACCCAGCACTTTGTGTGAGGCGAACGTGATAACAATGGAAAAAACCGTAGGTCAGATTAGAGGTCTAATCCCAGCTTTGCAAAAATCTAGCATCATGATTTTGGGCAAGACATAAAGTGCTTCATGTCCTTGTTTCCTCATTTCTAAGAATCAGGAAGCCTTAAGGCTTTTTTCTTTTCTTTTATTATTTTTTTTAACCTATTAATGTGTAAAAGTCACCATAGGCCCAAATCACTCCTCAGCCTGGGAAAAAAAACCCTTAAGTATAAAACTCCCAAACCTGTGTGTGGATTTATCAAGAATTAAAGGGGGAAATGTGTTCATTTGCATTTCAACTATGACTATATGAGATTCGGTTTTATATTTTCCTTGCCACGACTTTGATCCTGAATTTTGCTTTTCCTTGTAGTTTTCTAGATAAACATGCTCCTTGGAGCCAAAGGACCCAGACCCAAATCCTGCTTGAGTCTTTCACTTGCAACTGATTTGGGACTGTTTGCCTACCCTCTCTGCACTCACTTTTCTACTTTTCCAAATGAGAATAGTAGTGTTTAGCTGAAGAGGTTTATGGGAGAAGAGAGGTCGAATGAATATTACATAGGTACCTCATAGCGAAGACTTCTCCTTGTAGGTGCTGGGAAATGTCCGCCACCCCCCCCCCCACTTTAGGCCTATGATTGCTCCATGTATCCTTTTGTCTCACTTTGAAAACTTACAAGGCAGCTATCCACAAGCAGATAAACATCCAGAAACTCATTGCAGTCACCAAATAATCAGTCTACTTCGCAGGCATCATAAAAGCGTACTTCCTGGACCTACACTTGTCGTTTTTCTTTTGTTTTGTTTTTAATCTTATTTATTTATTTGAGAAAAAGAGAGCACAAGCAGGGAGAGCAGCAGGCAGAGGGAGAAACAGGCTCCCCACTGAACAAGGAGCCCAATGCAGGGCTTGATCCCAGGACTCTGAGACCATAACCTGAGCCAAAGGCAGACCCTTAACTGACTGAGCCACCCAGGCGCCCCGTGGACCTACACTTGTCTTTGAGCTCCGGGGGCCCCCCAGTCAAGTAGGTCAGTTCCAGGCTGTCTCTGGGACAGTTATGGGTATCCCAGTATCCGTCTGAATTCCCATGGCAGCTGCTGATGCACTGTCCCGGGGTCAGCCTGGGGTAAATGTAAAGCATTGAGAAAATAAGACCATTGTAACCTGAATATATAAAAACATGAAAAAGGCACACTGTATCACTACCCTTCAAAAGATGTTTTCTTGGCCACTCTGTTTTTCTCATTTATCCATTTTCTCAGCATGTGAGAAGCCCTCTAACCTAAGAAATATTATTTCACTATTACATACTTCTAAAAATAATCAGTATTTGTCTTAATATCCAAGCAGTGATTCTTATCCCATATCCAAGTCAAGACTGCACCTTCCTTTTCTTTTTAAAACTTGTCTCTTCAGATATCATTTTTGCAAAAGGCAAATCATTCTCATGTTCTCTGCAAAATAATTAAGTAAACATATTTAGCTAAGTCATTAACTGGGCTTTACCTGTAACTTGTTCTGTGAGCAGTTTAGAATCAGGCCGTTAACATTATTTGAACATATTTCTGTAATATAATTAACAGGCAAGATAGGTTGATTCTGAAAAGGACATGTACAGTTTGACACTGAGAATTAATTATAAGAGAGAAGACAGATTTGTGCTCTGGCCAGAATTAACTAGCAGTTCAAAACATAAGCAGTCACCTTGGACTCTTATAACAAAAAAGGCCACTCCTTCTCTTAATACCTAGCTTGTAAAGTTTGTTTAGACAGCTCATCTGCTTGTCAGCGCTGTCTTTTTCTGTGTAATTAAGTTTAGAAAATAGTACTTGATTTTCTTCGACCACTCCAAAGTTCATGTTTGTTGAATTAAAAAAAAAAAATCACATTTTATGTGTGTTTGTGTTTAAATGGTTCAGATACTTATCAGAGGTCATTCATTCTAGGAGGAAGGGGATGACATTCAACTTAACATTTCTTCCCAATTTTAAAGAGTATCTCTTTAATTAAAGAGCTGAAAACTGCATTAGTTGTTTGCAAGGAATGGCTTACGTAAAGTGCTGGCACGGTATTTTGCTGATTTTTTTTTTCCAAGTGACCACAATTATTTTAATGCTTTTAATGCAACTTTTCTCATTTTACAACAACAAAGACCCTCTTCAAATATCTTACATTGGTTAATCCAAGAAACACTGTGATAGTGGGGTTAATTTTGAGTGCACAAAGAACCACTGGAGGGTACAGGGAGGGCATCTGTTGGATAAGCTTTCAATATGATGAGAATGATAACAGATCTGCCACTTGTGCAAAAGACAAGTAATCTTTTACAGTATTTGACTTTAAAAAGTGTCATTTTATTTGTTTAAAAAGCATATTTTAGTCGAGTGGGTTATGAACTTCAGCATTGAACTGCCTTTCCTCTTGTACTTCTAGTGTTTTGGATATCAGACTATCTGGATTTGGTTTTAATATACCTTAAGGAGGTACAAAATTGCCTTTGAAATTTATTTTTATAAAGATGCTTAAACATCCTATTTGCCAAGATTTCTTTTTGCCTTTCATTGTTACCCTTTTGGTCCCTAAGAAAAGTAGCTTTTCTCTCCTACATGTATGGCTGTGTCTTCACCCACTAGTTTAGGAAGTCAGTATACAGGTCTCGGCAGTTGGCCTCATCTCAGGCCCATTAAATCGGAACCTCTTGGGGGTGGAACCCAGCCAGTAGTATTTTTAAAAAACATTGAATGATTTTAACATGTAGCAAGAGAGAGTGCCTACAGAAGAAAGAAGCAGGAAGACCTATGATTATTTGCTTTGAAACCGTGGGCAAGTTATTTTAGCTCATTAAGATTTTTTTTTTTCACTGCCATAAATTGTGCAGATGAAGGGATCGTGGAACACTTGGTGTAATGGTTACTCCGCATAGTTGAGGTGCCTGTGAAGTCTGGAAACACAGATAACATATTTTTAAAGACTGAAGCTATTGTTGATAACTTGGTATATATTTATTGGCCTTTGTGTCGAGACTTTATGGAGATGTGCATGATCGTATAAGGGTTTTAGTTTTTGTTTTGTTTTCATTTCTTCCTTATAGTGACCTGAAATCTGGCTTCACAGTGTAATTCGTTCTAGTTCTCCCTCTGGAATTACGCAGAATAAATTGGATTCCTCTTTTCCACAAGACAAAAATTTAAGTGCCCAATCCTCTGCTAGCCATCTGTGTTATGTCTCCCGGTTTCAGTTTTTTCACCTGTAAGATTCGTAAAAAGATGTTAAGAAGTGAAAGGAATTAAGAGTTCTATGTGATGTGCCCACAGACACTTAGACAGTTTTATATCTTACCCTTTTCCTACTGGATCACCTCATTTCTTCCCCATTATTTTTCACATTTTCCAAAACCCACCCAAGCTTCTGATTTTTCCCTTTTAAAATGTGCTTGTTAATGTCTTTCAAATATGGTACCTAGAAGTAGAATAACACTGGGTTCATTGGATATTTTTCTTCTTTTACTCTGGGCACATCAGTTACTAAGAATGCTTCATTTGGGGGCACCTGGGTGGCTCAGTTGGTTAAGTGTCTGCCTTCGCCTCAGGTCATGATATCAAGGTCCTGGGATCGAGCCCCGCATTGGGCTCTCTGCTCATCGGGGAGCCTGCTTCTCCCTTTCTCTACTTGCCACTCCCCCAGTTCATGTACTCACTCATTCTCTCAAATAAATAAGTAAAATCTTAAAAAAAAAAAAAAAAAGAATGCTTCATCTGGGGGTAGAGGTGGAGAAGAGGTTTGTCACATTACATTTAGGATAACATTTCATTGAGTACATCTCAGAATTTGCAATTAAAACCCCTAATTTGTTTCTGTCAGGATACAAGTCTTCCATTTTCTCTAAGTCTGTCTTGTTTGTCTCTGTCTCTGTCTCTGTCTCTCTCTCTCTCTGTTAGATAATTGCACAACTTAATGTCTCTATTACTTTTCTTCTTTTTAGTTAAAGGCTGAATGTCAGATTGCCAAGGTTTTCTTCCAAATCTTGATCCTGTCACTTAATGTAGTCTTGCACTGTTAAATTTAAGAAGCATACCTTCTATATTTTCATTCCAGTACTTTGGTAATAATGTTGATTAAGCTGAAGGAGCCCAGATTGCCTGCCACTCGAACATCTTTGGAGATTATTCCAATTATTAATCCATTTTCTTTCTGTAAAGCTGCTGTCCCCTCTGTAATTCCACCTGACTGAACTCTTAGCCAGCCACAGGTGACTCACAGTATTCAAAATAATACTATTAAAGACTTTTTAGATGTCCTTTTGAAGTTCTAATACGCCATATTCCTGCCATTTTCCTTTCACGATACAATCTTTGCCTATAAAATCAAATGTCATTCCCTTGTCAGAACAAATTCTTAGTGAACCTGTGCTAGCTCCTAGTGATCGTCTCCTCTTCTAAGTCCTCATAAACTCTGTTTGATACTCTGATGCAGATTTTTACCTTCACTTGTCATCACTGTGCCGGTTATTAGTTTATAGATCCTTGAACATTTTACTGATACAAAGAAAATGCAGTTCAAGGGTCATATTCAAAATATCTTAGAATATGTGTATGAACCTAGAGATTTAAGTTCATTTAAAAACTCAAAACTTAATGGAACTTGTGATACAAGAACATCTAAACATATATGTCTATATTAATAGATTATAATGGTCGCATAATATTCTATCATGTAGTTGTAATGTATTTTTTTTGTTAGGGTTTCATTTTAAACTACTGTAAATAGTACTTTGGTGAATATCTTTGTACCTGAAAGTTTCACCCTTCTCAGAACACACATACACACACTCACACAATTATTTTCGTAGAAGTTACTTCGACAAAATTGCTTTGTTGAAGACTACAGATAGTCTAAAATATTCAGAGTCAAAAAGCTTATGCCAGTCCGTTAGTCGTGTCTAAATAGATGTTTCATCAGTTACCCCTCAGCATTGCACTTGGACATTTCTTCTGCATCATGTATGCATGTTCATAAAGCGAGCTGAATATAAGAGAATATTATTTGAACTGAACCAGCTAAGGTAAGGTGCTTTTCTCCCGTAGATCACAGCTGCATTGTTTTTGTGGCTTGTGCTTTATCGTAGATGATTTTTTTTTTAAAGTATAAACCCCTAATGCTGATTATAAACTGATAATGCTGATCCTGAATTAGAAAAGAAAAGCCAATACTTTTACACAAAAGCTAGATATAATTAAGAGCTCTATTTACTACTAAGTGTTGTTTAGCTTTTATAGCTCTACACTTATAGTAACAAAAAACCTTGTCGTAATCAACTATTTCCCTAAAAATAAGTATGGTATTGTGAGTCCAAAAGTAATCCTCCAGCCACATTTCCCATTGAAATAATTGTTTTAATTACATTAAAAATTGTGGAGTTTCTTAGGAGTACAACTCCCGCAATAGTAAAACAGCCTGTTTCATATTTTAACTGTGTGCTTTGTGTTCAATGAAAATACGGCATAGCAATGCTTTCATTGCATACTTTAATTGCCTACTTTAAAAATAATTCATACTCAGCCTTTAAGAACTAATTTAAACATCGCTTTTGGATACATGCCTTTCTTGATCCTTCCAAAGTGATCAGTCTGGTTAAATGAGTAATGAAAGAATGCAAACAAAAGAATGAATATTTTCCCATATATTTCTTTAATAATTGGATTCATGAATTAATTTTCCATGTGCTGGATGTGATATCCATTCATATCCTTTGCCCAAGTATTGATTTGTATTCACTGTATATAACAAACATGGTAATTCCTTCTCTGTCATATATGTGCGCAGTTTACTATTTCGGTACACAAAAGAGAGGCTTCGGTACACAAGACAGTGGTGACACGTATTCAGTTTCAGAACTTGTGATACAAGAACCTCTAAAGAATAAGCAGCTTACCCTCCTCGTAGCAGCTGGATGAATGTGGGCTTGGTGAGAGCAAGTGAACAGAAAAAGAAATTCACACTTTTTATTATCTTTATTTTGTACCTTTTCTCTGTATTTGAATTGCTTGAGCCAAGGCTGGATGACTCCGAGTCCAATGAATAAAGTTCCTGTGTTGAGAAGTAAACTTGACCAAAGAATGCCTTTGCAAGAACAAGCGAGACATTGGTTCTTTCCACTTCTGTCTCACTTAGCATCACTTGGACTAGAGAATGAAAGCCAGTAGACCACAGAGAAGCATGGAACTTTATTTCTGATGCATCTTGTCTATAAGTCAAGTTTCAAGGGCACCTGGGTGGCTCAGTTGGTTAAGCATCTGCCTTCGCTCAGGTCATGATCCCAGAGTCCTGGGATCAAGCCCTGCATCGGGCTCCTTGTTCAGTGGGGAGCCTGCTTCTCCCTCTCCCTCTGCCTGCTGCTCTGCCTACTTGTGGGCGTGTTCGCTCTTTCTCTCTCTATGTGTCAAATAAATAAATAAAATTGTTAAAAAATATATATATAAATAGACTGAAGTCTTGAAACTTTATGTATAAATATATATTTATATATAAATGAAGTCTTGAAACTTTATATACAGATATATATATTACATATATAAATATGTATATGTATTTATATATATATGTAATATATATTCTATATATATGTGTTTGTATATATATATCTATATAAAGTTTCAAGACTTCAATCTATACCTTAGGACAGTTAGCTCCCTAAGAATGTGGAATTATTGAATTATCTTAGTGGTTAAAGAAAAAAAAAAAACTAATATATCATGGGTACTTACTTGCTAGCTTACAATGTTAACATAACCATTTGCGATGAAACTTTATGTGACGTGCATGTGTATGTATCTTTTTGTTCCTAATTCTTTGAGACTCTAAAATAATTTCGTTTTTAGTAGATATTTCTGCCAGTTGCTGTTGTTGTGATAAACAAAATAAAAGTCCTGGGCAGTGCTGTTTTTCTTCTCAGGGATTTCCTTACATTTCATGCAGAATAGTGCTTATTTGTTTTTGAAAATTGAAATCCCCTATTTTGGAGTATTTGTATATTCACTTATAGAGTTAAATTTTCATTTTTTCCCCTACTAACATACATTAGTGATAAATAATGCATTTGCCTTTGTAACTTGAATGTTTGAAACTCAACATCATAAGTGTAGGTTGAAGTTTAATTGGAATAAAGCAGTTCTGAGGACTTGGGGTTCTTAGGACATTTACATAGGGCTTCTTATATTGTCAGTAGCAAATAATTCAGTGTATGGGATCTCAAATGATAAATCAGTAATCAAATGAGCATTACCTTTTGGAGTGAAGAATGAAACTCAGTGCTGGACTTATTCACAATACAGGAGCCCACCAGGTTCTACTTTCCCTGACCATGACCCTTTGAAAATTCTACTGCTGCTTTTTACTTTTTTGTTTTTTTTAAGATTTTATTTATTTATTTGTCAGAGAGAGAGAGAGAGAACAAGCAGGGGGAGCAGCAGGCAGAGGAAGAAGCAGGCTCCCCAGTGAGTGTGGAGTCTGATGTAGGACTTGATTCCAGGATCCTGGGATCATGACCTGAGCCAAAGGCAGATACTTAACTGACTGAGCCACCCAGGCATCCCTCTGCTGCTGCTTTTAAACTCTCCTAAGTCATGCTTACTTTTAAGGAGATAGAATGGCTTCTAAATTCAAACCAAAGAAAAATTTTAAGGCAAAATGTATGAGATCACAGTTATCTGGTTAGGCTACTATATATTTAATGTGTATAACCAGCACATTTTTAAAACCATTTCACTCCCAAAATGTCTTTTGGAGATATATTAATAACCTAATGTATGATCGCACCCAGGGTAGGACTTCACTCACGTTTGTTTGTTTTCTTTCTTGTTTTCTGTTTTCTTTATGAAAACAGAAAGCTGCTCCGAAATCGATTGTAGGCTTAGGGAATTTCATGCCCTTGACCGTCCAACACAGGTACACTGAATGTACGATTTGGCCATAAACCAAAGAAAGTTGTAGCTGAAATGGAGAAACAGGACATTCTATCACATTTTGAATATGCTCTCAAAGAGTTGCTGGAAGGTGAGCCTTGACTCCGTGATGTAATATGTGGAGTCAAACTGAGTATTTGCTGTGCTAGAGAAAACTAATGGAAACATTCACTTGGGGTAAGACAAATGGTATTAAATGAGAAAACACACCATGAATTGCAAATGGAGCTGAGTTAATTTGTTGCTACAGTAGTGTTGCCCTACTGTTAAATGAAGGCTGTGTAATTATCTTGCTGGCAGAGATAATGTCAAAACCTCATTTCTCCTTACATGCCTCGTTTTTACATGAGGGCTAATTGAGCTGCAAGGTGACAACTGATTATATATGGCTATCATCGGGCCCTCTTGCTCAATTTGCAAATAATGTTATCCTTTTTTTAAGTGAGGATTTTTATCAGACTTCAAGTAAGGTATTAAAGAAACTTCTCGAACTGTTTGAGTAATTTGCAGCATTCTTTTCTACCTGTAAATTATTCTGGAATAAATTACCCTTTTTACATATACTTCTCTCAGACTTTCCCCTCGTGCATCGCATTTGCTTATACACTATAGTTGAAGGAGATAGCACTACTAGTTTGTGTTTTCTTTTGTAGAACATTTTAGTTATGTTCAGTCAAAAACTTGGCTTCTGTTTCTTTCATTTCTGGAAATGTAGAATTTCTTAGGTATTGAAAATAGAATGGCAGAAGTTGAAATAATAGGGCGAAAATGCTCTTTTTAGTAAAGTCAACTGAATTAAAATGTTGTATTTCTTTCTTTTGGCTATCTGGCGCTGTCCTCATTAGCCTGTAAGTCTTTCCTTGTCTCACTGTCTTGGTGGGTCTTAAGAAGAAAGATGTTTATTGGAACTAGTCTCGTTAATCGTGGCTCAGTCTTTGAGGAGGCAGCATTTCATACAGTAAAATTTTCTATTCATGAGAAATCTGAAGGGTTGAACAGTGTAACTAGTTTTCGTGGTTGTGGATGTTCCTGAATGTACACTAGACGGAATTCATTACCTCAAGGAAAAAGCTAATAGCGGATGTGTAACTGTAGTTCAAGTAAGTGGACAAATTGTTGCCCTGCTGGGGAGTCTCCTGGCTTCCTGTGAAATTCTGAAAAGGAATTCAAGCTGAGATTATCAAACCAGGGCAGCGGGAAGGAGGCTTTTCCTTCCATGTGGAATAGCTTACGTTTAAGAATAAAGATCAGGCGGAATTTTTTGGAATCTCAGAAATCCCGTGGCAACGGGCAACTTGACCAGGGTCATTGTCAATAACAGCAATAACCACAGAGGTTAATAATATTAAAAAAAAATAGTGTGTGGGCAAAGGTTTTATATTACTTTTAGAGTTTTCAAAGTTTACTACTAGAAAATGATAGGAGAAATAGCTGACCTTTACTGTTTCCTTATGTGCAAAATATCTCAGTTAATCTTTATAGTAACCCTATGAGATAGATGATAACCATTTTTAACAGGTGAAGAAACTGAAGTGCAGAAAAGTCAAGTAGCTGATTAGAATCACACTGCTAGTAAGTCACTCATCTGAATCTATTTGTGTGGGCATGTATGTCTGTCTAGTTCATTAATGAGCAAATGCAAGCTTAGTTGATCGACTTGTTTCAAATTAAACATTAGATGCACAACCCCGGTTCACACAGCAATCCTTTCATTCTTAACTTTGTTGCTGTCGCTCTTGTCTTTGTTATTCAGGCCTTATGTTTTCTTGATCAGTGTTTTCTGTCCTAGTAGTTTTCCAGCTGTGTTCCGTGAAGCCCTTGATTTCCCTGTGAAGGTTCCAGGAAGTGGTTAAGGGGATAGTAATTCAGCCTGCCATCAGTCATAGTAATTCATTGACCCTTAGAGTTCTAAGCAAGAGTTGATTAGGAAAATTTCCACTGCCTAAGAGTCATAAAATAATATATCCTACTCCGTGTAATTAAAAAAAAAAAAAAGGCATCCTTGAGTGCCACCTTTCAGTGGTATTTCCAAACTATTTGTCCCCTCCCAAAACTCTGGAGCACTTATCAGATCCTTTGGGATTGCTAGAGTTGAGCCTGACTACTGGGGCACTAGTATGGCTGTTGTTCTCCTATACCCATGGCACCTAGTGGTAAACAGGAGAATAAGTACATGATCAGGAAGGGTCAAAACTCAGCATGCCTGATCAAAGAGGTATATGTTTTGTTTTGTTTTTTAATTCCCATATACCTGCTTTGAGAAACACAAACCAGAACCAATCCTCAGAGAAAGGAATTTTCTGTCCCTAAGGGCCTGTCGTTACCCAGAAAAGATCCTCTGGGTCCTTTCAAAAGCAAAGCAAATATGTAGCCATCCCCTGCAAAGGAGGGATGTCTCTTTACCTGGGTAGCCTGTCGGCTGTTTTGTATCCTGCAATGGTCAGGGGAGGGAGGAATAAAGAGAACGATCTAGCCACGGGGTACGTACGTAGTCTGTAGGCATGCCTCTCCGACTCTCAGCGAGCTTCTAGATAACCAGAAATCTCAGAAGAAAGTGGGAAAAACTCCATTGGCAGAAGAGGAAATAAATATACCAATTTTGGAATACCGAATTTTGGAAAATGAACTTATCACAGCAAATTTTGAAAAGAGTAATGAGATTTTTTATGCACTTAAAGAAGTCTCTTCAGCAGAATATGGTAGGCTTGCTGAAGTAGACGCACACAGACCGTTTTGACAAATGTCATCATAAATCTTCTCGCTGCCTGAAGTGCCACATATTTTTCAGTTTTTTGCTCTCCAAATTTTATCACAGTGACTGCTGTGCATATGTTTTTAGATAAACCTTTTCTTCAGTTCTAATGACATCAGAGCTCCTCCTGTCAGCAGAGCATTGGTGTTTGTGATTATTTTATTAAGTTTTCTAGCAGATGCAGTTATTTACCCCCGTGTTGAGTTGTAATTTTAAAATGTCTGGTTTGATTTCTGCCTACAAGGAAAAAAATCAAGTATATTGCAGAAATGACTTTGAAAACCGGAGCATTCCAAAAAGGTGTAAATAATGCACAAATGATATCTTTTTTTTTTCTTCCCAAAAGTGAGTGGAATTGTATTATCAAAACTTTCTTTTCTTTTTCCATTTTTTATTAATATAAAAAATGAGATATCTTATATAAGATATGATTGACACGTTACATTGTATTAGTTTTAGATGCAACGATTCGATATATATATATCTGTATTTCAAAATGGTTGCCAAAATGGTTAACATTCATCACCGCACATAGCTGCCCACTTAAAACTTCCTTTTCAAACTTCTGATATTCCCTTGTCTTTTGAAATGAAGTTTCAACTGAGCTTTTTTTTTCCCCCTATCCCGTCAATAACCCATACCATACTCTATGTCAAGTTTAAGATCTTAAAAAAGGAGCTGTCCTATACAGAAAGAAAGTATAAGATGAAACTTCAACTGACTAGTATATGCAGAAAGTGAAAATTACTGTGATTTAGTGGTTCTTAAGCACCAGCAATTTGCCCTTCCCCCCCAGGGAAAACCAGCCAGTGGTGGTTGCCAGAGCAAGGTGGGTTACTGCTGGCATTTGGTGGGAAGACGCCAAGGATAACGCTAACCATCCTGTAACACACAGGATAGTCTGTCTCAGGAAGGATATACAAAAGCCGTGGTTCATAATTGCTGGGCCATTATATTCAGAATATTTGAGTTTCATTTATTTGTTTATTGTTTTATTTGATAGCAATCTTGATTGAAGGAAATCTAGTTAATGCGTGAGGGACTCCTGGGTGGCTCAGTCGGTTACGCGTCTGACTCCTGATTTTGGCTTAGGTCATATTTTCATGGATCTTGAGATGGAGCCCCTCATCAGGCTCTAGAGCTCAGCCAAAAGTCTGCTTGGGATTATTTCTCTCCCTCTCCCTCTTCCTCTCTCCCTACTCTCTCTAAAAATAAATTAATAAATCTTAAAAAAAAAAAAAAGTGTGTGTGTGTATTATAGGTGAGATTAAGACAGAATGTTCCTTCATTATACTTGGAAAATTTTGGAGAAATTGAAAAATAGGGGTTTTTATTCATTCAGCATTTATTAAATGATGATTTAAAAGGGAAATACATCTGAGGAATTTGCTGTTAAGAGATGGTCATGGAGAGACTTTAAGTTCTCTGCTAGTGGGAAAGACAGGCTCCTGTGGGGTGCGCAGAAGGACACGTGATGTGCACTCACAGTGCAGGTGCAGTAGAAGACCCCTGAGCTGAGCCTTGAAAGACAAGTTAAGGGTAACTGGGAGCCTGAGGCAAGGAGGAAGAGGAAGACGAGCGCCAGGCACTGAACAGCCATGAGAGACAGGGAGGAGGATCTCTGAATTTGTGTCTCCCGCTTACTGAATCTCTCTTATGTGACTCTCACTCACCCTTGGGCTCTTGCTGGCTGGCTTGGCTTCTCTCTTCAGCCAAGCTCAGTCTCTCGTCTCCCAGAACTACTGGGTGGTTCTTGCTCCCCCTTGGTGGGGGTCCCTCTGGCTTTCGCTGAACACTCAGGTTTGGGCTCTCCTGAACCACTTTCCCTCTTGCTTCCACCCTGCCTGCTGGTCAGGTTTTGTTTTGACGGTTCCTCTTTTCCATCCCTGTAATCCAGTTTACCTGTTTGTAGTGTGATAGGTAAGACAAAGGGAAGGACAGTCCTTTGCGAGGATGGCGAGAAGAGCAGAAAGTGGTTGGGAGAGGGTAAGACTCTGGGAGGCCCTGGCCAGCTCTCAGAGGACTGTTAATGAAAGGAGTTTGATTCTTCATGTCGTAAGTAGAGAGGACCTGTAGTCAGAATACATCCGGAATCGTATGATTTCTCAACAACTTGTCAGGGATTTCTAACGGGGGTGACAATAGGCTGTAGAAAGGGAGCTCGTGGTGCGTGGCGTGGTGCGGTAGATGAGAGTTGTACTTCGGTGCTGGCTGACCTGGTGTGAATTCTAAGTGGAGTCGCTAAGGCTGTGTTATCGAAACCTGTCACTCGTCCTGCCCCCGTTTTCGCAGCTCTAAAATAATTGCGTTGTTTTTATACAGTTTTGTTGTGCCTTTCAAGAAGATTAGGTCCAGTTTTTAATTAATTGTTCCATTACTTGTATCAATTAATTTATACAAGTATAAATTAATATTACTGTGACAGTGCAGAGCCATGTAGCCAGTGGGCGGTATGGAGGGAGACATTTGCTTGAGAGAGCTTGAGTGGATTTGGTGAGCAGGGTGAGTCCCCTGAGGTAGAGTCAGGGGAAGGGAAAGGAAGGAGGAGTCAGGGCATGACTTCTAGACTTTTGCCTGGGTGTTGATTGATTGTGGTCTTTTGTTTTCTTTTAATAACCCACCGCTTCTTTGAGTTTTAATGAGGTGGAATGTGGAAACCCTAAACAGGGAGGATATCAGAGTTGAATTTTTAAAAACAGATGCTGAGGAGGAACTGGGTGGGCACATGGCTGGTGAACTTTTTAGGTTGGTCCTTGGCTTTTTAGAAGTAAGTTGGATGCCCTGAGTCAGCCTAAGGGCTCCACGGTGCATTTAAGTACAACAGAAGATAATTAAATTTGTACATTTGCTCTCTGGTTCCATTGTTCCATGTTATCATAGATTAAACCCTATTAGTAAAGATACCTGATTTCACTAGTATTCAGTGTTAAAATATATAAAATTTATTTAGTGTCTACTGTATGTCAAGCACAATGCTAAGTGTTTGAAGATATTATCTCCTGCATACAGAAACCCTTTAAAGATAGTGGTAATCAATGCCTCAGAAGGTAAATGACTTGCTCAAGGTTGTGTACATAGTCTTAATAAGCCTGTTTCTGATCATTTTCATGTTGTGTGACTCCAAAGCCTGTTTTCCACAACAGTATAAAGCCATTATATATAATTAGTATCATGTTATGTTTGAGATTGATGAGATAACATGAAAATGCTTTGAAAAGTCAGTGGGTTAGAAAATCATTAGTTTGAGGATCATAAGATGCAGATTGTGATTCAGAAGCATTTTACATATTAACTTGTGTTTTCAGCTTATTATCTTGTTAAATGGTAATAAAGTTTGACTTCTGCTTATTTTACTGTATGAATATCATGTGCTGAAAATTTTTAGGAATTCAAAATAATGTCTTATGAAAGGTGCATTAAGGGACAGTTGGACACTGGTACAGGAATAAATAAATGAAACAGAACAAGGAGTTCAAAACAAAAACCACACACAAATAGTATCAGTTGATATATGACGGAGGTGATATTACAGATCAACGGGAAAAGGATGGACTTTTTAAGCAGTGATTTAATTTTTTAATCAGCGACAATGAATTATTTATATGGAGGGGAATGGAATTGGAATCCCTACCTCACAGCACATAAAAAAATCAATTCCAAGTAGATTAAAACACATAAATGGAAAAGCAGAGCTACAACACTTCTAGAAGAAATATTGAAGAACAATTCTAACACCTCAAAGCAGTAGAATTTCTTAAGACAAAAAAAGTGTAAACCATAAAGGAAAAGATGGATAAATTTACATTCAGTTAACAACTTGACATTTGTAAAAGAGGGTGAAAACACACACATGTGCATGCAACGTGCATACCCCATGCCACGGACTGGGAGAAACTTCTGGGGACACAGGTAGCTCTCAAAATTTAGAATCTAGAATAGATCAAGAATATAAATTAGTAACTGAAAAATAAACTCCTGATAGAAAGATGGGCCAACTAAAACAACCAGTATTTTACAAAAGAGGAAGCACAAATGGCCTCTAAACCATGCAATGTGCCCAACTTTATTAGAAATTAAGGAAGTGTCTTTGAAATCACAATGAGATATGATTTCTTCCTCATCAGATCAGCAAAACTTAAAAAGAGAACAATGCAAATGGTTAGCAAAGTAAGGATTAGTGGGATCTCTGAAACATTGCTTCTGAATGTACCCTGATACAACTATTTTGGAAGGACCAAAGCCAATAAAGAGTGCATGCCTCATAATTTGCAGTTGCCCAGGAATTATATCCCCTACAGAAACTTTTGCACTTTTGTGCTAAGAGTCATGTACAAAAATATTCACAGTAGCAATCTTTCTAAGAGCGAAAAACTGGACGAAAGAACCTCACAAAGATGTATTAGCAGGAGAGTAGATAAATTGTGGCATACTCGTTGAGTGGAATACTGTATCAACAGTAGAAATAAATAAGCAAAAAATAAATGAACACAGCTGCATGGATCAACATTAATATATCTCAAATTACATCAGATGAAAAAAACAAGTTGCAGGGTAATACATACAATATGATTCCATTTTGAGATGAGAAAAACTAAATTGTATTGTTTAGGAATACTAAACCAGTGGTAGGAGTAATGAATAAAGAAGAATGATTCTGTCGGAATTCAGGATACACAACTCAGGAGGAGAAGGGGAAGATATAAATGGGATAATGTGGGTGGGCCATCTAGGATTGGTTAATATTCCAGTTCTTGGCCTGGGATAGGTTTCATAAATGTTCAGGTGTTTTCGTACAGTCTTAACTATGTAGGCTATATTTCAATTTTTATTGTAAAAAAAGACAGTATATGTTATTACTTTTTCTGTATTTTTGTTTCTCTACCATTAGTTGTTCAAATTCATGTTCTAGAAAAAAGATAAGCTTTCTCGGAGAAAATATAAAGACATTAAATCCGTCATTGCAGAATCCCCCAAATCTTTTCAGTATTATGAAAGAAGGGGCAGTTGCCGTGATTTTTAAACTGAATTATTTTTGTTCTGTATTTGGTTTAATATAAAGTAAAGAAACTGGAGTAAGACGTGAGGTCAAGACCCAGCTCTACCACATAGCCAGTTTTGTGACTCTGGAAAAATCCTTTCCCTCTCTGAGCCTCAGTCACTCCTTCTGTAAAATGGATCTAATATTAATCCCCACATCCCAAGATTGCTGGAGGATGGTATAGTATTTGGGAAAGAGGTTTATAAACTGTTAAGATTTAGTACAGGTGTTAGTTAAAAATACAGGTCTGAGATCTAAATTCCAGTCACACATCTCTGTGCCGTAACCAGCACCTAACCCAAACAGGAGTGTTATTTGTGGAAGCTGATGTGAAAACTGTGACTATTTTTTGGACTCTAGAAGTTCCCTCAATGGAGACAGGAACAGACTTCCTCATCTGCGGTTGCATTAGTCCTTAGTCATGTAGAGATACCTCCCTCTCCTCCCTCTCCTCCCTCTCCTCCCTCTCCTCCCTCTCCTCCCCGTCAGCCTTCACCACAGGTGGTTAGTAGTTCAGCAAAGGCGGAGCTGAGGAGACAGGCTTTCAGCCTCTGGTTCTCTGCAGCTTTCCAGCAAATGATAACCCACTGAGGTGTTAATTTATGTTGGTTATGTCATTGTTATGTTTTTGACGAAGAGATTAGATTAAGAAGTATTGGGGGAATGGCCAGCAATCCCTGTGCCAGTGGTTGAAAGATTACTCCCAACTTTGCTGTGGAAGAGAGGAGAAAGAGAGCAAGGGGGTCAACTCTTAGAAGCGAAGACCCTTTTCTCTTCTTCGCTCTTGCTTTTATGGTTCCCTCAAGATAATCACAAATCACAAATCCTTATCACAAATAATCACAGATCCTTGGCACTGTTTCTCAAGCGTGTGATGTGTGAGGAGGGCTCTTGCTGAAACTGGGAGGCCCTAGTTTTGGGGAAGGATAGGATATGCCAATCTGCATGTTCTAAGAGTGCATACACCTTGGATCACAGGGCGGCTGTTTGGGCTAAGAAAGCCTGGGAAAGGCAACTCCCTGAGGCATTCCAACCGCAGAAAGATCACTCAGGCCTCAGCATTCCACCGGCCTCCTCCGCCCCTGGGAACCTTCTCTGGCCCTCGGCCATCTCCCTGTGGTGTTTCAGCAAGCCAGGTAATACGGCTGATTCATTTCAAATACCCCAACAAAGTATCACAGGCATTTCCACTTCTTACTTCCTAGTGCTTCTGAGGTAAGTGAAGGTGAGGTTCAAAATGGGACTAGATCTCTGTTGGTAAAAATATATCGCAGTACCCAGGCCTCCATACCGTAACACGCGAGCAGGAACAAAGCTTGGCCGAGTCTCCTCTCGGTGGAGCAGAAAGCTACAGCAGCATATATGGGAAGCCACTTGTAAAAGAATTTGCAGACAGAAACTTTCCACTTAGAATTTTGATTCCTCCATAACCTTATAAAATAAAATCATTGAATATCAGACTCTGGGGAATAAAATAAGATATGGACAATCTTTATAAATAGTTCGGGTTTTATATTCCATTGTGGTGCTGGCTTACCCCCCCCCCCCCCCCCCCACCCCCCCGCATTACTTACCACGTTGATTTTTTAAAAAGAGGACCTGGAACAACAACAACAAAATACCTATCTCAGTAAATCTTGGTTTTAGAAATCCATTAACAGTAAGGATGTAGAAACCAAGCAGTGGCATCATACCAAGCAGCAAAAGATTCAGGTATCATAAATTTTCAAGCCATCTGATGTACACTAAGTACACTGATGAGTGAATCATACATTTTAGATGAATGGAAATCATATAAGCTCCTACCCTTTGTAGCTGGTGGTAAAATCTAGAAAGCTCCATAGCTCAGGTGAAAGCTCTCCAAAATGTTTCCACGACTTTGGAGGGTAAGTAAAAATAGACCTTTTTAAAATACAAAATGAATAAATGGAGGAGAGAGACTTCGTTGAAAAATTAAAAATGCTTATTTTTATTATTGAGCTTTTTTTTTCCTGAGTCGACTCATTTAACGTATTGGCGTAGTAACATTCAAATCACAAATTTAGGAGGATTTTTTTTTTTTAATGTTTTGAATAGAAACGCGGTGTTGCCTTTACATTTGATTTTAGCTATCCGAGCAGTTCTACCAAAGTACTGTGTGTGTTTATATATATAGGATTTATATTCCACCTGCTTCCAGAACAGATTTACAGTTGACTAGTTTGACATATGAAGATTAGAAGATTATATCAGATTAAATAAAAGAAATGTGCCTTGTTAATGGGTTTATATATTCCTGAATCAAACCCAGAGTAACTATAGCATTTACAATAATAACAATAATGCTCCGATCGTGGCAGCTGTAATGGTTTCATTATTTCTTTCCTGTAGCAGTAATCTTTTAGTGTTTGCCATAGAGCACACTGTACTATAGATACAATTTAATCAATTGCCGGGCAATGTAGCATTATTAATGTGATCTCAAGAGATGCTCAAGTGAAGATAGGGCCTGAGTATTTCATACCAGAGGCTGCTGTGACTTTTGGGGCTCATTGAAGATGGGGCTGCCCTCCCTAGTGACCTCATAATTTCCAGAAGCAGGTGGAGATGGCAATTATAGCTTCGGCCACTATCTTGAACTTTCTGTAGTAGGTGATGAATTGCAAATGGCTAGACCCTGTGCACAACAATAAACTCAAATAAATCTTCAATGTGTAATAATGACAAGGCGGGAAGACTGGCAGCTATAACAAGGCTTCTGTTGTCACCCACTTTGCTGTAGCCTTGATATTCATCATTATCAGCTGGAGCTAGCTCAAGAGCTGGACAAGAAGGTCCGAAGAAGGATGAGTTGTTTGCGCTGAAGCGTCCAGTTGGTCCCATCTGGACGAGAGTAAATGGGATTTTTTTTGCCTGTTCACTAGGCCAGAGCTGTCCATCATTTTAGGCAGGTATCTGATCACTTCATGCTGTGGGACAATATGGCTTTACACGGCTTGGCTCTCTCTCGGTAGCGCGATACAACATTTTTACCCTGTATGAAAGCTTTTGGTTACTTTTCAGTTACATAAAAATGCTGTTCGTTTTCACAAAACTGAGCTAATGCTATTTGCTCCATCATTGACAAATGACTTCTCAATTGAGAACATAATTTTAACACAACTCGAATCATGGTTGAAATCTGTGTCGTGAATCATATGAAGTTATTATGTTCGATAATAGCGTATGTTTTCTTCAGCAGTAAGTAAAAACTTGCTGCTTTTAATTTTCAAAACAATGATGTAGACAACACAAAAATTACCGGAACTTTAAGTTACTGTAAAATTATTACTTACTATTCCTAAATACTTTACTGTTGTTGATACATATGGTATATATCTTCTTAGTAATAAGAATGTGCTGTGGCATTTCTGTCAAGATCAAGTATTCCGACGACTGAATACTGTTTGATTTAAAGTAAAAACCATATTCACTGATCCTTCAACATTTTAAGTCTGTGATAAGATCAATCAATATAATATTATTCTTGAATTGATTGTTCTCCCCCTTAGAAGAATATCAAGCTTTTAAAAGCCTACTTTGTTGAACATTCATTCATGAACATAATACAGTTACCTATTTTGCATGTTGTCTGTATTACAATTATGATGTTCTTAAATTTAAAATCTGAAAATTCAGTAACTGATAGATGATCGATTTCCCTGTTACCCACAGCCATTTTTAATAAAGATTATAAGCATCCTCCTAGTGTGTTTTTATTACCTTTTCTCCTGTTTATTTTCAACCTTTTAAGGGAGAAGATCATATAATTGTTTCTTAACATTTTAGATTTGATGTTGCTCTTTAAGAAAAATGAACCCAATAGTAGACAGTGGAACCCTTTGAGCATTTTTGCTTTTGATTTATGATGTATATATATATTCCTGTCATCACTTAAATACCTATTTTTAGATAAACCCGTAATTATATAATTCAGATTCACTTTAACTCCTGAGATGATTAAAAAGTAAGACGTCTGAGGTTTCCATTTCTCCGAAATGCAGGTTCATTCTCAGGGTTCAGACCCAAAGACATGCCATCATTCACTTTTTGTCTTTCGTTGGTAATAGATCTTTAAGCCTTGAGGCACCAGACTCATGCAGATTTCTTTGCATTTTAGTTTCCTGATGGAATAACAACTTCCAGTTTCAAAGCTAAAGCAAATTGTATTTCATCTCTGCAGACCTAGCTTCACCCAGTAGTGGCCACGGGAAAATACATGTCAAGAACACTGTTTTCTCGTATTGGAATTTAGGCAATTTGTTTTCAGACTGTGGGCAGTTTCAGCCTATTTTTGGAACCCCTTTGTGGCCTGACCATTCGTTCTCACATAATTTATGGTGGCCCTGTAGCATACGAACTTTCCATCACTGTCCAGCTGAAATTCTCTGCTGTCCATAGACTCTTCTCCCTTGCCTTCCTCTGGCTCCTTTCAGTGCCTTTCCTGCCTCTCGAACAGGTAAACTGGCCTGGACTTTATATTCGACCACGCACAGCTTTGACCAGATAAGTCACTAAATTGAATGATATGCAAACACTTTAAATAGTACCTGTATGGCTACAGATGTGTCCTGTGACCCTGCGTCAGAATCTAATGAATAGCAGTTTATTGAACTGTCTCCTAAGTATGTAGAGCTTGAACTTGAGTTCAGGTTACTTCTGTACTAAAAAAAGAAAAGAAAGAGAAAGAAAGAAAGTACATGTAGTTTTTTCGTACACATCAGATTAGGCTCTTGGTATGTGTGTCAGTATTTTCTCCGAGTACTTCATATCTAGACATAGGACTTGTAGTGTGTTAGAATAAAATACGATTGAAGAATTTTGTCCTAGTTTCTTTATATTGCTGTTGGCGCCTAGTGTTGAGAAATATTCTCAATAGGATCTAAGACTATGATAGCTGAAAACTAAATAAGCTAAAAAATGGATGATATTAAATGATGATAGTTATTCTGTTACCCTCAAGCAAGCTCTTTTATTTACTAGCCACTTGGCCGTCTGTAAGTTACATAACTCCTCTAACTAAATTTTGTTATTTTCCCCTTGTAAAATGGGTTAATAGTAGTATTTCTCTCATGGCGTTTTACTGTTTAACATGATTTCTGGCACAATGCTTTCAATAAAAAATTACACATTATTGTTCAAATACAACACAAAATTACATTTGTGTTCCTGTTTCTCAGATTATGGCTCAGAGAGCTAAACTAGTTGGCAAAGGGAACCATTTGGCACATTTTCAAGGTTAAATTAGAAAGGGATAGCAATCTCGATTCTTGAATGCGTTAACCTAGAGGGGGAGTACCCCTACTTCTCCGTGCATCAGAATCACCTGGAAGGCTTGTTAAACTAAAACTTGCTGGGTTCCACTTCTCAAGTTTGTCAGTCAGTGGATCCCATTTAGGGCCTGAGAATTTGCGTTTCTAGCAAGTTCCCAAGTGATGCTAATGCTTCCAGGAACACTGATCCAGAGAGGCCCTTTCTTTAACTGATGATGAGACCGAAATGAACTAATGGATAAGCCCTGCATTCGCTCTTTGGTGACACTGGCAACTAGAAAGCAGGCTGCAAAGAGCGGACTTTGTTTCCTGACCCACCAGATTTGTACCCTGGCTGGTCCAGGCTTTTCTCTGTGTCAGTTATGACTTAATAAAAAAAGTTCTTGTTTTATTTTCTTAAGAGGGTGGGGGATTCTAGATGATTTTGATTAAAATAAAATATTATTTCAAGTTATGAATCTCTTCAGATTCATAACATGTAAGTATGTGAAAATGTATCTGTCCATGTAAGCAAAAAATTCTTCATAACATCTCTGATTGTATGCTGTGTAATTACACTTACTAATCATGTAATTGCATATCTTAATTATCACATGTCTTACTTGCCTTTCTACATGTATTTAAATAATTGTCTTAATATAATATATAATTACAAAAGTAACAGTTCACTATCAGAGACATTTTATTGCTCCCACTGAAATATTTGTTCAGTAAGATTCTGTAAAACAGACATTTTGTCCAATAGGAGTAAAAAATGATTTTAAAAATCACATTTTAGGGACGCCTGGGTGGCTCAGTTGGTTAAGTGGCTGCCTTCAGCTCAGGCCATGATCCCAGCGTCCTGGGATCGAGTCCCACATCAGGCTCCTTGCTCAGCAGGGAACCTGCTTCTCCCTCTGCCTCTGCCTGCCCCTCTGCCTGTGCTCGCTCCTTCTCTCTGTCCGACATAAATAAATAAAATCTTTAAAAAAAGAAAATTAAAAATCACATTTTAAAAATAATATTATTTCCAGGACAACATAAGCCAGTTTATTTTTTTAAGTAAATTTTACTTTCACAGTCTCCGTTTCTGCAGCAAGTTATTCAACACTTACTTTATCAGTACATTTTATTTATTTGTTTGTTTATTTAAAGTAAGCTCTACACCCAACATGTGGAGTTTGAACCCATGACCTCAAGATCAAGAGTCGAATGCTCAGGGGTGCCTGGGTGGCTCAGTGGGTTAAAGCCTCTGCCTTCGGCTCAGGTCATGATCCCAGGGTTCTGGGATGGAGCCCCACATCGGGCTCTCTGCTCAGCCGGGAGCCTGCTTCCCCCTCTCTCTGTCTCTGCCTGCCTCTCTGCCTACTTGTGATCTCTGTCAAATAAGTAAATTTAAAAAAAAAGAGTCGAATGCTCTACCAACTGAGCCAGCGATTACCCACCACCAGCAAACTTTTTATTAGGTCATGGTTTAAACCAAGAAGGTAACCAAAATTTGTGACTTTTCATTGTGGACAGGTGTCCTTCACTAAAAAGAACTAACAATGAGTATGACATAATCAGTTTGTATTTCACACTCAAATATTTTTTCACATGATTATGGTTGGTTTTCCTTCTTGAGAATGACAACTTTGAGGGCAACAACTGTCTACTCTGATCACTTCTGTGTCCCTAGGGTTAAAATCACCTGCTCTGAGCAGGTATCCACCGATTACTTGGTGAATAAATGAATAACGGGAATTATTACTGGTGTCAGTGTTGGTGCTGTTACCTCTTATTGAGCATGTACTATATGGTAGGTCTTTTCCTGGGTATTTGCATATGTCTTCAATTCTCATCACAACCTGCAGAGATTGATCTAATTAACCACTGAGGAGCCTGAGGCTGAAAGAAATTAGAATCCTGTCCCCTTTCACAGATAACAAATGGTGGACCCTGGTCTTTCTGCTCTAGAACCTAGACTCTTGGCCAGGAAGCAATGAAGCGTCAAAGTCTCATATTCTAGGGGTAGAAAAGAAACATCTATAGTATTCAGGGAGAGACAAATGGAACACTTATGAGACTGGCATTTAGGAAGAAGGAAACAAACTGGGGAAGAGACAATTACCCCTTACACAGCTCTTCCATTAAAGAATGAATCAGAAAGCATTGAGGTTTGATTTCCTTTGCACATAACTTAAAGCAATTGCATCCAACTGAAGCATGATCGTTACACCCACCTAACCTGTGAACCTAGATGAAGTGAAAGTTTTCATCTGTTCTTTTTTTCTAACTCCCATGCATTTGCACAGGGCAAGTTAGTTCTTAAATTCATGTGCTGATTATGAAGTTCTCCTATGTTTTGTGTATATTCCTTACCTTAACGATTTATCTCAGTTGACTCTTGGTTGATCTCTCATACATTGAACTGAGTAGATTTATCTTGCCAAGGAATATGAGTGACCAGTACATGCTTGAGAATGAAGAATGAATAAACAAATTAGTGAATGAAAGAGGCCATAAGCATTTTATTTCTCTCTCAACGGTCTTGGTATGAGCTGTAATTCAGATGGACTGGAACCATTCATTTATACCATAAGGTCAAAGGTGGAAAAGGAAGATATCAAATCAAATAAACTTTTCTTGTGGGATGCTAATCCTTCTATACATGGTAACAGGAATATCTTAAGTGCTTGTGGAGCATTTTAATCCCAAAGCAACATTTACCATCTTTATTGCTCAAATGTTACATATGACTGACAGTCCTGAAATACATATTGTAATATGGAGGCAAGATATATGGGAGGAAAAATCTATACCCTGGAGGGAAATATAAATTTATAATTAAATTGCAGAATATTGGGGCGCCTGGGTGGCTCAGTGGGTTAAAGCCTCTGCCTTCGGCTTAGGTCATGATCCTAGGTCCTGGGATCGAGCCCTGAGCCCTACATCGTGCTCTCTGCTTAGCAGGGGGCCTGCTTCCCGCCCCCTTCTCTGCCTGCCTCTCTGCCTACTTGTGATCTCTCTCTGTCAAATAAATAAATAAAATCTTTTTTAAAAATAAATAAATTGCAGAATATTTTATAATATTTATCTGAGTTATCAGTTATCATCTGGTCATTAACTGAGATTCATTAAAACATATCACACACGGTGCCTAGCTCATAGTAGGTGCTCAGTGAGTGATGCTGTAATTGAACCGGGAGACTGTGGCCTTCTATCAGGGCTATAGAAACAGACCTGGAGAGACTAAGCCAAAATTTTCATATTCTAAAAGAAGGTGTTTAGATACAGAAGAAGGAAAAGAACAAGCAGTTGTACGCAAACGCAAATGCTTATTTGAACCTAGCAGTTAAAACTCCTCGCATGTTAATGGAATGATTTGTTTTTGCTTTGTTTTTAAAGAAAATGGAGAATTATCACCAAGCTGAACTCTCCCAGTCTAGGCCAAAAAAAAAAAAAAAAAGGTTCCATGAAAAGTGTATTAAATGAGTAAGTTCTTGAATCCATTTTATGAAGCCTGTAAATACTCAAAGTATTCTTTTTACAATTGGTATTTTTTATTTGGCATAGATACACAAGCAGGTGTCTCTTAGTATTTGCAGCACATGTAATCATTCACTATTCTTCGTGATGTAAAAACTCACCTGTAGGAGAATCTTTCTTCCGCAAGTGGGAACAGAAGAGTTGGTCCATGTTCAGACCTACCATTCATGCCACCCATTTGTCCAGCTCTTCAACCAGAGAAAACTTCTGAAATGGCATTGTTGGCTCTAGAAGACAGCAAATGTTTATTAACATTTATTCATATCCTCGGCAAGTGTATATTGCAGTCTAGCTATGTGTGAAATAATTTTATATGCATCTGGTGCTTTACTGTTTATAATACCTTCTATGTACTTGGTCCACTTCACCTGTAGGTCAGAATGCCTCAAAATCCCAGTTTGGCCTTGTGAGTTCTCTGGCTGAATTTTGTAACTCATTGTGCTTGGTGCCATGGACAACACAGAGAAAACTGGTGTGTAGTCTGCTGCCGCAAAGCCTATAATCAAGAGTGAGGTCTTTAGACAACTGGCTGTTAAATCAAATTACTGTTTGTTAAGTGTTTAGGCATTCAACGAAGGACAGATCATTTCTGATTGGGAAAATTCTGGCTTTCTTAGGAAAGCCCTTGTCCTTGGTTTTCCCTTTCTGCAGCAAGAGCATAGTAATGATGCCTCTTTATACCCCCAGACCGTGGGTGCCGCTAGGTGCCCTCTGTGACCATGAGTAGGGCCATGACCTCACCCTCAGCTCTCAGCAGCCAAGCCTCTTCCCAAAGCCTCCCATGGGCCCCTGGCACTCTTATCCATGAGTGGAACCTGCTATGAAGAAACAAAGCTTCACTGTGGCACCCCACGCACATTTCCCAGTTGGAGGGTCACCCTAAATCCAGGGCTGCAGGCCACCTCCCAGATTTAACGTTTTTAGGCACCTGTGAGAAAGCAAAGGTAGCATGAGTCAGCAGTTCTTTTGGGAACTTGGGCTTGGAAGGGAGAGAAGGAAAGGGGAAATGGCACTTTTCAGAGTTTTGGTTGTTTTTAATAACAGGAGACCTGGGGTGTGTTTAAATGCTGATTGGGAAGGTTCCCATAGAACCGGAGAGGTTGAGAACCCAAAGGAGATGGGCTGAGAGACCATGAAGTTCCTAAGTCAGTGGAAGATGACAGGAGCCGCAACGCAGGTGGGGAGATTAGCCCTAAGCAGGGGGGAAGACATTTATTCCCATTGTATTAGGAGGATCAGAGGAGGTGGGGATAGGTGCAAGGTAAGTATACACATTTGAGGACGTGTTTGGATTTCTGTTTTGTTTGTAAAACAGTAGCCAAATGTGTTTTCCAAGGCGGGGTGTGAGGTAAAGGAAATGGTCAAATGTTTTGAGGAAATCTGAGAATGTTTTCACTGCCTTACATGGAAGAGAGCTGATTTGAGAGAGTTGGGATTGCCCACTGGAGTGTACGGTTATAGAGTTCCACTCACCACAGTTGTGTGGTTTTTGTCCAACAGCCGCTAACAGCCTCAGTACAGGAGGGCAGATAATGTGTGGGGGTATGGCGAAGTCTTGGTTTGCTCCTGACTGGGGCTTCATTAGGCTGGTGTTTGGGAAGGTGAGCTGACAAAGGGAATTGAACCTTTTTTCCAAAGAATGAGACGGGATAGAATTTTCATCAGCGTGAAATGTTGCGTAACTTCAGACACAATTGCATTTCATTATATGAGGCACACCTGGAGCCCTGAACGTCTCTAGTCATCGAAGCATTCTTCTCCGCTTCTCGTCATGACACAATGGTGCCCTGTGTTGCCAGTGAGAAACTACAAGAAAAACTTGCAGGTTAAGGGAACGTGGAATGGCTCGCCAAAGAAAAGAACATGTTGGCAAATCTGGAGGAGAATGCTAAACCATGGGCACTGTTAGAAATTGCCAGTTGATGGGGCGCCTGGGTGGCTCAGTGGGTTAAAGCCTCAGCCTTTGGCTCAGGTCATGATCCCAGGGTCCTGGGATAGAGCCCCGAATCGGGCTCTCTGCTCAGCGGGGAGCCTGCTTCCCTTCTTCTCTCTCTGCCTGCTTCTCTGCCTACTTGTGATCTCCGTCTGTTAAATAAATAAATAAAATCTTTAAAAAAAAAAAAGAAAGAAAGAAAAAGAAATTGCCAGTTGAGGACATGAGTATTAATCCTTAAGACTTCCCTGGTTACAAGAAATGGAAACCCAGCTCAGCCTGCCTTATACAACTTAAAGAAAGATATTTATTGCTCGGAGAGCTATAGCGCCCAGCCACAGGCTCAAACATAGGCAATGGGATGAAATCTTGCTCCTTTTATTTCTTGGCTCTCCTTTCCCTTGGGTTCACTTTGTTCTCAGTCAGGCTTTCCAGCTTATGGAAGCAAAAAGGCTGTGAGCACTTAAAGCTTATATCTTATCTCTATAATCCTCCCCTCCCAGCTCCTCCTAACTCCCCCCACCCTGCCCCCAATAAAGAGGAATTTTGTTTTCCCATAGTTCCAGAAATACTCTGGAATTGGTTCTTAATGACTTCACGCCATGTCCCTGAACCGCATCCCTGAACCAGCCACATCCCTGAACCGCATCCCTGAACCAGCTACAGCGAACATGGGACGGCATGTTGTGAACACTCAGGCCTGGGCTGGGAGAGTGGAGACAGCTTCCCTGCACCTTGGACTCCAAGGAGGGAAAAGGGTATTTGCAAATCAGAGTGATATTATAAGAAGGAATAGATGATTTCACCCAAAAGATATGCAGTGCAGTTAGCCTAAAACCAGCCAGCATTCCTTAAAAAACAGGATTTAAAATGTAAAGTCAAGACCTTCTTGACCTCAGGATGCATTGCCCACATTAGAAATGTTTTATGAAAAAAGAAAGTTCTTGTCATTTTTGCGCTTGAGTGATATAATTGGACCATAAGGCATGCTGTTAGGAAAATAGGAGGTTTGGTCCTTCAGGAGGGAATACCTAAAATACAACTTAGGAAAGAAGTTTTAACACTTTAATCGAATTAAACTTGAGTGCTCTCAGCTTCCACTGCATTGTTTACCTGGAAGATTTGTGCTGTGAACTTGGAGCTGAGATCATCGTGTGATGTAATGAATTACTCAGCCCATTTTCCTGCATGTAATAGTAGTGTTTGCACGGATTAAAAAAAAATAGAGGGGCACCTGGGTGGCTCAGTGGGCTAAAGCCTCTGCCTTCGGCTCAGGTCATGATCTCAGGGTCCTGGGATCGAGCCCCATATCGGCTCTATGCTCAGCGGGGAGCCTGCTTCCCCTCCTCTCTCTACCTGCCTCTCTGCCTACTTGTGATCTCTGTCAAATAAATAAATAAAATCTTTAAATAAAAAAATAGAAAAGATTTTTTTCTATCTGTGTACATTTAACTGTTGTCAATTTCTAGGGTACTTACGAGGTTGAACAAAGTATGGAAGGTTAAATTTTATGATTTTGTTTTCTTGTTTTCTTAATATACGTTACATCGTAGAAACTTGCTTAAAAAAAAAAAAAGCTGAGTGATCTCTTTCCTCAGATCAAGGACTTTTTGTATTGTCAGGCTTTGAGAGACTCGACTTGTCAGACCCCTAGTGACTCACAAGATTGTCCTTTTTAACTGCTATGACAGGACATCTGTACACCGTAAATTTGAAACTGCAGGAGAAGAAAACAAGAGCATTGCTGATCTGTTTTAGAAAGTACAGGAGCCCCATCATGTCTTGTTGCTGAATTGTCTTAAGTTGAGCGGAATCAGAGATTTACAAAGCAGCCGAGGCTTATTGGGGAAATAAAGTCACAGTTCAGAAGAAATTGACAGGGTTCTCACCATGAGGCATGTTTTCCTTTGTCTTCAGAGATCAAACCTTAGAATGGCATAAGTTCTATCAATGTGGTAGTGTTGCACAAAGAGTTAATGAACCTGAATCAGATTTGCCTGTCAAGGAAAGAACTTATTGTACAAGCTACAGGTGATATATTTGTCCCAGATTTGTTCTAAAATGTCTGGCTCTGTGACGGAACCCTCTGTGCAGTGTTTGCATCCAACTGGAACTGTAACTATCATGCACCAAGTGCACAGGCTATTTCTGTCTCTTCAGTACTAGTATTCTCATTGAGTCTCCAGAAAACCCAGTTATAATGGTGGGAGGCCCAACCTCAGCCTTAGTGCTAGAACCAACAGCAAGGGCAAATTTGGGGTGATTACCCCTGGGATGGGTCTGGGGAGAGAAGGTGTGGAAGCTCACATACCAAATGACACTTGGGAACTTGGTGTTTCTTTTCACTTCCAGTTACACGGTCCTTGCACAACGACCTCCAAGTCTATAAACACTAGATCCCTCACTGTGAGAAATCAGAATGTTTTTTCATATTATTAATTTCATCAAAGGCCTATCTTGAACGTGAAGGCAAATAAAGGACTTGTTGAAACCCATTTACCACCAGAATGGTTCAAAGTATCCTCATGAACTGGAATCAGCATTGATCAAAGGGTAGCGTTTTGTGCAAGCACTGTGCATTTTAGTGTAATAAAGTTGACAAAATGGTTTTATAGTTTCGAGAGAAGTAATCATGGCTATATTGCTTTAAAAAGGGGGGGTTCCATGTTTAAAAAAAAATAACAGGCTATTCCTCGTCACTGCTGCCAATATAAAAATTCATGTTATTCCACCCATAATCATGTAGTGTGTTGCTGAAAAATCAGAGACTGGTGCTTTAGGATAAATTGTTATCAGAGGATGCCAAGCTTGCAGAGGAAGGGAGCAGCCTGAGGCCATGGTCCCCAGTAGCTCCCAGTGGCTAGATGCGGGAGTGGCCCTTAGCTCCTTACTTTCTGTTCATCTGTCTGTTTTTCTTTCTGCTTTTCTTTCTCTTCCTCCTCCTGTTCCGCCTTCCCTTCTCCCTTCCTTCCCGCCTACCTTCCTCCCTTCTTTCCTTTCTCAAATCTCAGATCTCTTTGTGACTGTACCATAATCAATTGTGCTTTCCTTATCAGTCATGAAACTGAAGTATACAGCTTAATTAAATAGCTTAACCTCCTGAAACTTTTTACTGTAAAAAAAAGAAGAAAAAAAGAAATCTCCCAAGAAATGTAATTCTCATTTAGGTGTTGAAAATTTTTAGTTTGAATCTGATATGCTAATTTTTATCCTAAGCAATTTTATCTTTCACATATTAACTTGAAACCAGGTGATTATAACAAAAGTAGTGACTACTTCACAAATACAGTCAGCATCAATGTGTGTGCATTAAGTTTCTATATAAATACAGATACAAATAAATTGTAGAAACAATCAAGAAACCAAGTCTTTCAGGGTTATCTATTGCCATTGCTTCCTATGCATTGAAGCTCTCACCATAGCCATTACTATAAAACGTTCCCTAAGTACATAAAGGCTCTGATCGTTAAGATTTTTATTGCCAGCCACACATACAGAGCTGCAAATTGCCTTGTTTCAGATTTATTATGTATTACTCCAGAAATTCTATAAAGATCAAAAGAACTGATTACAATGTTGACCTTTGCATTAACTCATCTGAATTTAAATTCAAGTGTTTGATTTGGGAAAATAAGTCCATTTATCATAGGTCTGCTACTGAGGGGATTGTGCAGCCCTGATTGGGAGTGCTGAGACCAAATTTATTTATTGAGCGTGGGCTTGAAAATTGTTTGTAGGACAAGAGGAACAAAACTTTGACCTGCCATTGTACAGTGCCAGGGGAACAATGTGGACATTGCCCTTTTCAAATTTCAAGTAGTCCGTCCGTTTCAATCTTGTTGATAGAATCGCCAGATATTAAGTTGAGCAAATATAGACTGTTTTAAAAATATAAATCATGCTTCGATTTAAAATTAATGATCCTTCTTTTACTGAGAAAATAACCATTTCTTCAACATTGAAGTTGTATTTTGGAGGAATATTGAGATACTTCTCCTTCTGCAGTTAGCCTTTGTATTGTACTTGAACTCACATTTGTCCATGCTTTGTTTGGTTTTCGGAGTTACTAAGAAAAACCTATTTGTAGTAATATCTTCCTACATGTAATTATACAGATTTAGTTAACTTTCAGCTATTGAACTACTATTGAACTATTCCGTTTTAAGCACAAAAAAATTCAAACTTTGAACCCCGGCACTATTTAAGGGTATCCTCCCCACGTACAAATTGCATATCTGATCCACATGGATAAACCTTCTCTTCTGCCTTTAGATGGGCAGAGAGTTCTAGAAAGTGCTTTGATAAAGAAGGAGGTGATGGCAGTCAGCAGAAGGCATCAACATGTATCTTTCCCTAAATACCCAGGCTTTTTGATAGCATGGCATTCATAACTGTGAAAAATTAGGGTCCAGCAATGTTAAGTATGGTGATGATGGACATAACTTGGCTCATAATAACCTGAAGAACCTACTGGTGAAAAAAAAAAA